>OMOV01001576.1:1806-38182 GCA_900312565.1 Beryx splendens
GTGTGCATGAGTGTGTGTGTGTTTGATCTTATGTGTCTCTTATTGTCATACCAGATATCGACATCCTGTACACTGGTTCTCAGAAGGCTCTGAATGCTCCTCCTGGCACAGCACCCATCTCCTTCAATGACAGAGCATGGTAAGGAGGGACCCTGTGGTGTTTGTGTGTGTGTATGTGTGCGTGTGTGCGCGTGCGTGCGTACATGCGTGCGTGCGTGCGTGCGTGCGTGCGTGCGTGCGTGTGTGTGACTATACCTGCATGCGTGCTTACATGTATGAGTCTTAACTTGTGTGTTGGGGGACGGCAACTGCATAAAAATTGAGAATAGAAAGATATAAAAGCAAACCATTGTCTTTCGCTCTCTGTTATCCCCCACAGCCACAAGATGTTTAACAGGAAAACAAAACCAGTATCCTACCTCTTTGATATGACACATTTGTCCAACTACTGGGGTTGTGATGGCAAACCAGCCAGAGTGTAAGTCCACCAAGCGTAGCCTAAACTTAACCTACACGTCAATAGATAAAACCATCATTTCAAGCAAATATTAGTTTAGAGATCAAAGAAACACCATAATTGGATATTTACGGTTTTGGTATAGCGAAGAACAATAATGAATAAAGTGTCCTCTGGGCTTTAGATACCACCACACAGGCCCTGTGTCTGGATTCTTCGCCCTGAGAGAGAGTCTGGCCATTCTTGCTGAGAAGGTAAAGGGACACCACCACTTTTTGCATTTACTTGATGCTAGAAAGAGCACATTTTCCATAATTAGTATCTTTGTCATGGTTAGTCTGAAAACGTTTTACCATTTGAAATCCATAACCAAAGCCTTCTTTCTGCCAGCCTTTTGTCCAACACTGTATTTATTTTGCAGTTGGGAATTTAGTCATTTTGCCATACCATACCAATTTTCCATACAAATTTAGAACACATACTACATACTGCATGATACACAGTATATAGCAGCAGAGTGTCCAGTGCAAAGCAGACACTGCTCCAGCTGGTGAGTGTGTTGCTCAAGGTCACATGGTGGCAGCGTGTCATCACTGACCTTCTCCAATCTCTGTCTCCCTCTAGGGGCTGGAGCAGTCCTGGAAGCAGCACAAAGAGGTGGCGGCCTACCTGTACAGGGGACTGGAGGACTTGGGTCTCAAGCTCTTCATCCAAGATAAGGTGAGGCGCAGACACACAACAACAAAACATGCTGTGTCACTGGAGTATCCTGTTGGCATAACAGGCTATTAGCTAGCACCTGCAGCATTGTGGGTATGAATCTCATAACTTTTGTTGCGTGCAATTCCCTTTTCTTTGTCTTTTTCCTCTCATTCTCATCTGGATTCTTTCTAATGAAGCCAACATGCCATTTAAAAAAGAACAATAAAGATCTTAATCCTTAATCTTGTAACCTTATTATCTTATATATTCAGCAAGAAACAATACAAATTGGACAAATGACACGAGACCATACATAATAACACTTTTGTCCCAAATATACTGTATATTTAACCAATATTAGAGGCTTGTATCATATCTCTCAGGCATCAGCTTGTTTGTGTTGCACTACACCTGAACAAGGTTATTATGCAGCATTCCTCTAGAAATCCCAGTAAAATTGCCCAGGTGTGCCCACTGCATTTTCTGCATTTTTCCCTTGACTACATGTCGTGTCCTGCAGGATCTCAGGCTTCCCTCTGTCACCACCATTGCCATCCCTGACGGCTATGACTGGAGGGAGCTGCTGGCCTACATGATGAAGCACCATCAGATGGAGATGACTGGGGGACTCGGCCCCTCCATCGGCATGGTGAGTTGCTGCTGTTTTCCACACTGAGGTCAGTCGCTCAGTATCTCAGCGGGAGAGTGATTTTTGTTCAAACTTCACAAGGGGGGATGGTCAGGAGGTAAATAAGTGTTCCTCCTCACATTTTCCCCTAAAATCAACAATTAAAAAGAGAAATGGATTGAATCATTTGTCTTTACATAGGGAGTAACATCCATCTTCATTCCCATTCAAATTATTAACAGCTGAAAATAAACTAATGGGGCAAAGATTTTTTGGGAGCCCATCTCCAGATACCTAAGATATTGTCTGCCTAACATTTGGGCCTACATTCATACCAAATCACCACCTACAGCCTACACATTGTCATTATGCTGCTTCTCTGTCCTGTTATTCTGTATGTTTAATGACAAACAAGTTACAACCAGAGTAACACCGTCGACTCGGTACTGACACAACTGGCTGAATCACACTGTTGAGTCACCCTTGTTAGCTGCACACTCAGCTCCGCACAGTTCTGACGTATTTCCCATCACTGTTTTTTCATTAGGTGATGCGAGTTGGCTTGATGGGATACAACTGCGAGAAGACTAATGCTGACATGGCACTGCATGCCCTGGCAGACGCTCTCAAGAACTGCAAAAAGAGCAAGGCATAGGGGATAAGATTCCTACCAGTGACCCAGTCCTCATTCATTCATACATTTAGGGAAAAGTTAAACCTGCAGCTTCCCCCAATAGACGCATGGAGTACTGCAGAACTATCAGGGATTCAGACGATGGATCATCGTTGCTTTTAACCAGAGATTTTACACATAAATGTAAAAAACAAAACAAATTATATATGTCACACACAGGCCATGTGCTTTTCCTTGTGTAAGTGCTTTTGAAAGGAAGGAGCAGGGCATCAGAATGCTAACCTAACATAATACAAGATGTCAATAAAATGTGCATTATTTTATCAAACACCTCTCTTGCCTCATTGTGTGGACAACAGCAAGAAATGACTTCAGAAATGGACGGCGACACAGTCAGCAGTAGATGTCTGCAGGGTTTTCGAGGTGCGGAACTAGCCGCACTACATTTCCCATGATGCCTTGGTGTGGCGCGGGCCGTCCATAAAAGGGCTCCGGCGTGAGACTAACGCTGTCGCAGTTTGATATGCGTTTTATTTGGCCGTGTCGTTTCACTGCCTTTTAAAAAAAAATCTTATCTTTCTGGCTGATTTTATAACTTAAAGTTTCCTTCGTCAATGGCGTGCCCGTTTCATCAGTCAGGTAATGTTTTCATTTGAAGCTGGGTTCGTTCAGAAGGGATCGTGAACAGTGTAATAATTGTGTAAGCCGTAAATATCGGCGGTGCGTGGCCTTAATTCCATGTGCAGTTGATTTCTGTCATGTAAACAATTTCTTAGACCTCTTATTCGCACATTTCGACTACCGGCTGCGAGTGGAAAGGGAGGAAAGTGTCCATTCAAAAAAGTCTGTATAGGCCTATCTCTATTGCTAATTCCCCCTTAACACTAAACCTCATCTAGAAACCTATAATTGGCTCTTAGGGAATTTTAGAGGCATGCTGTGTAATGTAGTGGCAGATTCTTATTGCTTTGATTAACCAGACTCAAAATTGTTAGTATGCTATGCCCTCTTGTGCATGTTGAAGAGAAGTGCCCTTATATAGAGTGTGTGTGTCTGTGTGTGTGTGTGTGTGCGTGTGTGTGTGGGTGTGTGTGGGTGTGTGTGTTCAGTGGAGTTGAACCCGGGCCTGCTGCCTCTGGACTGGCTCCTGGGAACCTGGGAGTCAGATGAACCCGGGGAGGGCTCCTTCCCCTCCATCAATCCTTTCCGCTACACAGAGACGCTGCACTTCACCCATGTGGGGCAACCGATCATCAACTTCACGTGGGTTTGACTTGACAGGAGGAATGAAACTTCCAAAGCCGAGGAAAGAAAGACAGGAAGATGTTCACGTTAACAAATTGAACTATGATCATTGCAATATCAGTTTCTTTGTTAAGGGGGATTTTTGCTGTGACTTTCTCAGGTCAGAGAAGTCATTCAGACCTCTCCCATTCATTTCAACTATGTGTGAGTCTCACAAGTAGAAGGGATGTTAGGGATGTTGTTTCTTATCCACCCTGCTATGACTGCTGAGTTGCTCACTGAATGTGCTTATTAGCTATGGTTATGCTGGTGGAATAGGCTTCATTCATCACCATAAATGTGCATTATATCTGAGTGGTGTAAGTTATACACAGCACCTCTTTCTCTGGGCACGTAGAGCCTTTATACTGTACAGTACCACTGTAATATATAAGATGTCACAGAATCCCTCCCTTCTTCCAGCAGTATGCCCACCTCTGCAGCTATCATTAGACTAATGCAGTTTACTTCACTTCAGTTTTAATGTCAGTCCACTTTGCACAAGGGTAGAGCAGAACAAAAACAAAACAGTGCAAGTACAGAAAATTCTAGACGAAACGGTGCTACAAATAATGCAATCCAATATCACTGCATTAAAGTGACTGATGCATCACATAGCCGTTGCTGGTAGGGGGCAATGTTCAGCTAAATTCACCATGGTGTGTTTGAGAATCCTGTTATGCGTTGTGGCATCAGGGAGAGGAGCTGTTCCTGAGCCAGTTGGTGCTGGACTGAACGCTGTGGTACCACAATACAATTGTAAGACAATAAGGGAGAAAATAGTTCATACTTGGGATTGGTGTAGGTTTCTATCTGCTGTGGTAAGCTAACAAAAATAAGGCGAAGTTGGCATTGTCATTTAGAAACACTGGTTGGTAGGCTTAAGCAGTCCTCAGCTGATTCCTCATTGATACTGTGTTCACAGGTTTAATGCGTTCCATGCTACGAATAAGAAGCCGCTGCACAGAGAGTGTGGCTTCATTAGACTGCAGCCAGGAACCAACAGAGTGGCATTCATCATCGCACAGAACTCAGGTTAGAGAGATATAGAATGACATGTGGCACATAACAAGTATCAAATACCTTATTTACTGTCTTATGCACGTGCATGCAACCACACATATTTTGAGTCCCAGTGTATCTCCTCATGCAGGTCTGGTGGAGATAGAGGAAGGAGAGCTGGCAGGACAGCAGCTGAACCTGCACAGCCACGCTCTGGCCAGAACCTCCTTTGCCAAGGAGCCACACGTACAGCAGGTCAGACTGTGTGATTCTGTCATCCAGCATGATGTGCTTAATGTCCATGCGAATAAATTGACACATTTTGCTATTAATGAATCATCGTAAGTCCACAAAACGTCGACAGAATGTCACCAGAAGGTGTCAAGTTATCAACAAGCTTTAAGTTTTATGCTGCAGTTTCACCTGCTCTGTGCCGGTGACCTCGCCTGCTCTTTTCCTCCTTTCAGATTTCTAGAGTGTTCCAGCTCCGACCAGATGGGAAGCTGGAGCAGACAGTTTCCATGGCAACAGACAACCAGCCACTGATGCAGCACTTGCACATCACCTACCATCGATCATCTTGACCCAACAGACTTACATTGCTTACAAAGATCTTGGCTTCGAATTATAAATGTTGCCAAAAATAAGTGCACTGATCAGTAATCGCTTGTCAGGTCGGTTAATCATATAAATTACTCAAACATTTAAGATTCATGCAGGCATGCTGATCTGACAGCATGTCTGTTCTAATTAAGATAATTTAAATCAAACTTAACCAACAAAATTAATAATAAATAGTACAGTACATTACGTACACTAGTAAATGAGCGTCGTTATCAATCTGGAGCATTTGCTTGAACAAGTGTTTGGACACTAGAGTCAGACGTCCAAAGACTGCAGCTTTACATCATTATCTATCATACAATACAAAGTATCCAAACAGCTGTATTTGCTCTTGCAAGTGGCAATAAAAAGTGGCAAATGCAAGGTTCATATTGCACTAAGAGACCAGCTGATGTTCTAGTCAAGGTTCAGAAATCTATCTCAGATAGCAAGGTTACATATTCTGCTCTTGGTTGTGATGTAATATAGCCATAAAGTCTGCAAAACGCACTGGATTGATTTGTTGACTGATTGTTTGATTTATGTTGATAAATATAGTCGAGATATTTAATATTTGAGCTGTAAAGCTTATAAAGCACTAATGTTAATTACAATGCCCTCATATCTAACTTCATTGCACTATAAGATGGAAAGCTAACTGCTGTACCTCTGGAGTCGATGCTTTTGTGCAGTATAGGTCCATAGCATCGAGTGTTTGGATCTGTTCCCACCTGCCTAGTTGTTACACTGTTCTTGAATATTGATTTTCTCTACTTAGGCCATCATTGTTTGTCCTGTAGCTCTTTTCACCAACTGAACAGTGGTCAGCTGAGTTGCTTGGTTACCATTTTATTTTTGAATTTTCCCCCAAAGGAAAATTCCATTGTATTCTATCATGCTCAAGCTGCCTGGCTGTCGGATCAGAGGAATAAAATAATGAATCAAAGTCCATGGGTGTGGATCATGTTAAAAGTTTATTTTGGAGTTTAAAAAAAAAAAGTTCACACACACAAACGTATAATTTAACAATGTGAAAGTTACAACCAACAGGCATACTATACATTCAGTCATTCTGATGAGAGCCATTGTAGTGGCTCTCTGTATACTGCAACGGCTCTGATTATTAAAATCATAAATAAGCTATTTACATATTAAAAAGGAAGTTAATATCAAAATATGCAACATCATCACATATGCAGCATTCCTCCACCCTTAAGGTCTTTGGCCATGTGCAATCTCTGAGCTTGATGTTCCCACACCGGGGCGCAATGAGACTCACCCAAACGTAATCATCAATCACATCTCTGTGCTGTGGCAGAGCACAAAAGTGAAAATCAAACCCATGGAGTGTAACCAGCTGATGCCACCTGATATCGCTCTTAGGTGTAAACTCCCTACTGAGTTGAAATACCTTTGCCAACTGAGATCGATCCTTTTC
Source organism: Beryx splendens (assembly GCA_900312565.1). Taxonomy (NCBI): domain Eukaryota; kingdom Metazoa; phylum Chordata; class Actinopteri; order Beryciformes; family Berycidae; genus Beryx; species Beryx splendens. The sequence continues at coordinate 8,555 of OMOV01001576.1, forward strand.
AGACTGATAAGACGTTAGGTGTTCGACTTCTGTGGTCGTGTGGACGGTGAACACAGAGGTCACACAGTTCCACCCGGGCCGAGGACACAGTGCTGAACGCAAAGTGCCGGCCAGTAACATTCAATCACAGAAGCGTGCAGAAAACCCAGCGAGCTGTTCAGACCCAGAACATCAGCTTTCATTATGAAAATGGTATTTATCTTAATCTCTCCTTTAGGTAAAATTTTTCCCTGATCTGTTTGAGACAAATTTAGCTTTGGACTTTTGTCTTTGTCTCAAGAGTAAGGACAGCTTCCATTCACCCCTGGAAAGCTGAAGAGCATAATACAGTTACAACACTGGATAAGACTGGCTTACTGCATTGGTTAAAGCAGTGTATGTGTATAAGAAGTGGAGTGACACAAACTTACTCCTATGCAAAAATAGATCAAGCCATATATTATAGCTTTTAAATATGACTGTGACTACTCTTTGGATGAAGGGTAATCACTGTTACAGATGTATTTGACACCAAGATAACACAAATTTGAGGCTGATGGAACACTTGTTGATGGCCACTCAGCAGCAGACTTGTATTTGCCGGTTGGCTCAATCCATATCAGTCGAGCCGTCCATCTGTACTCAGTCCGTTACCGTGAAGGGTGAGATTTCAAATCTCATATAAAACTGACTTTGATGATGACTCCTGTGCTGTCTGTCTTGCTGTTCACTGTTCCTTCATGACGTAGACATATACTGTGGTTAGAAAGTACTTCAATGACTCTATGGCAGAGGACATCCAGTGGTGTTCAGGGGTGAGATCCTTCTTCACCACACATTTTGTGATGTCCCCCTGGAGAAAGGAAACAGAGGGATGTATTTAATACTGGTAGTTTTCCACTAGAGTTTCTTCAAGTAATAACTGACACATTTACAGGCCACACTCATTCCCAATATGGCTGATTTGCTTTCATAAAATAAACCTTTGCCTTGCATGAATCAAACATAGCAAATGCAGTTTAATGTAATTGTGTCTTTTAACCAACAGAGGGCCATTTAAACAAGTCCTACTACAGTAGAGCTTTCCATCAGATCAAGAGCCTTCTATAGCAAGAGGGCAATACTGAGAGCCACAGCATCTGGGTCCAGCATGAGCCGTGTCAACAATGATGACCAGGATATTGTCGTTTTAATCCCCATAGAAACAAGACGAAACCAGAGCGTTTCCCCTTCCTTTGTTGTCTTGAATAATAACAATAACATTAAATCAGGGGGAAATGATAGATGAGAAACCTTTTACCATGGCCTGAAAGAATCATGATTATCAGCATGTGCAGCAGTGACTTACCCATCCTCCATGTCTCTTCAGCCAGGGAACCAGGAACTTGCGTACAAACTGACCCAGACTGTCCACTAAGATGTGCACTGTGGCTGGCTGGCCATGTCTGACACAATCCACTGCAAGAGCCCCGGCTACTGCATACATGGACACCACCTTCCCCCATGTTATACCTGCAGACAGAGAAAGACAGCAACAAAGACAGTCATTATTTGGGTGGTACTGTACTATGTCAGCATGTGTGGATCATTAAACTATTTCTGAAGTTCACAAAATAAAGATATGGTTAAGCTTCAGTAATTCAAGCTGATAATGTTGTTTCTGCCAAGGCATGAATTGTGATGGAAGTGCAAAGGTGGATGTAACTAATTACAATTATTCTGGTTACTGTAATTGAGTGGAGTTTTTTTTGATATTTTGAAATCAGTAATTTTATTTTTACTTACGTATGTTTTGCCTAATGTATTGTACATTGCTACATTTTACATGACATCCATTACAGAGTACAAATTTTGTAAGTTCTCCATAAGCACCAGAAATTGGCCAGTCAGTAAACTGGCCAAATGTGGAGCTATTCGCAGTGAACGGTCAGTCAGTAGGGAAGACAAGAGCAATCTGACTTTAGTTTATTTTTTCTAAGTCTTCTTTCTTCCCAAGAATCTAGTTGAACTCTCTGCCTTTTAGAATTACATGTAAAAGTTCACATCTAACAAGGTTCTCTTTTCTAAAAAGTAACTTGGTAACTTGTACTCTGAGTGCATTTTAAATGTTCTACGTTTTACTTTACTTAAGTAGATTTTTGCACCAGTACTTTTACTTAAGTAAAATTCCAACAAAGTAACAGTACTTCTACCTGAGCAGGATATTTTGGTACTTTTTCCACTCCTGGATAAATGAGAAGGGAAACGACCATTTAACCAAACGACTTGGGGTTCAAACCCCTGTGTTGGTAAGCATCTCCCCGGCTGAAGTGTCCATGAGCAAGACTTAACCCTAACCCTACCAGCAACGAGGTTTCTGTTCTGCAGCTGACCATTAATACACATATTCTTCTCTATGGTTTCTGTTCCACTTCCTCGCCGTGTTACATGTCCCGTGGCCTGACACAAAGTATGTAGGGCAGGCCGTGGACCTTGCACTGAAATAAACTGTAAATACCAGCTTTGAGTCAACAAACCTGGTGCATTTGTGTTAATGTAGCTGATAAGATGTTTTGCCATGTTACATGACAGTGGTAAATTAAACTGGGTGAGACTGAGTCAAGAGAGTGCCTCGGCTTAGATTGCTTTGCATTTTGCGTTCCACGCTCTGAGGCAATTAAGTGTCATAAAGTTGAAAAGAAGGAACCTCCTTTTTCCTCTTTTCCGTGCAAACCCATCACATCGAGAGAAGAGCCGACCTCAAAAACAAGTCTGATAATTAAGGACATCCTGCCATTTCCAAGTACTGTTTCCAGGGCAGCTGGGATTGTTATAATGACTGTTAGTGATGCAACGCAAAGCCTAATGGCATTAGCCTCCTTTAGGGCAGCTTGCATTGTGAGTTCTGTTTGCTGGCACTGACCTCGGCCAGGAGGGGACAGAGCTGTGGGCAAGCTTAAACAAGATAACTGTCCATGGAAGCAGCCAGATCACGTCACGTCTGACTCCCTACTGAGAAGCGGGCCGAGAATAGAGACAAGATTGTCAGGGATCAAGCAGGAGAAGAGGAGGGAGGAAGGAGAAAGAGCAGAAGTGGGAGGCAGACTAAGATGAATGAGGAGAGGCAAGCAATTATGATTTTCTTGACACGAACCGCAGTTCAGATAACCATTAATCCCCTTCCAATAAATATGTGATTATGATACATAATGTAGTTGGATCCACTGGACATACTGTGTGTAGAATCATTCCCATATAAGGAAACTGAAGTTCAGGGACCTAAGGGCATGTCACTATTATTTGCTGTCTCTAAATTAATGTTAGGCTCAAGCGCTTGGAGACACGATAAGGAATCACAATGCCTTATAGGTAGTTTTGAAACTATTCTAGACGGAAGGAAAAACAAGCTCACATGAATAACAGCATTTTTCTATTTTTATCCAGTCTTCAACCCTCGCATCCCAGAAGGCTGGGGGCGGCCTGGGTTCAACAGTTTGTTATCCTTCAAAAGGAATCCCACGCTGCTCCAAAAATTACCCACTCGTGACGTCAAAACAGGCACAAGTTAGGCCAGAACACAAGCATAAAAATTATAAAAAGAAAGTCTCTTTTTTTCCTGGGACTGTGCCAAATTGCAGCTCTTGTTCTTCATACTTCAGACCATGTAATCTATCCCAAAGGCTCATAACATATAGTTATTCATGTGTCAGCTGCATACTGCTAGAGATGGTGTAGAAAGTCCACAGAAGTGCCAGACATGTGACAGAGACTGAAATTTATTCCAAACTCCAAGATGTCCAATGCTCAAATCTGAACGCATCTCTCCTGCTACAGAACAGATGGCATAAAGGATCCTGTTCAGTTCAGACAGGCATAACTGCAGGCCAGACAGATGTAAAAAGACAGAGCATTATCAGCACATATGTGCCCAAATTATTCTATCAGCCCAACATCTACATTCACAGCCATTGTGCGATTGCAGATAACAATAAATCAAAAAGAAAAGTATTATTTGTAATGCAACTATATAGAAAACAAAGTTGTTTGTGATCCAAATGTAGTCACAAGGCAACAGCACATGCTTACATCACTATTTTTCAGTGACCATTATGAAGAAATCACAGCACAAAAAGTCTACAGTATATTGCCGACTAGCTGATAAAACGGTAATTTTACTCAATTAAACATAGATATTGCATCAAACAAATCTAGTGTTGCTTGGGCCATATGACTTTGTGTTGTTAATTCTCAGGCCTACAATTCAAAACAGAAAGCAGACAGAAAATATTTTTGGTTTGATGGTGCAAGACTATAAAACAGCACACTATAAAACAGAAATAACCACAATAGAAAACTTGTGGACACGTACCAAACATCGTTTCTGTACAAAAGACTAATGTCATCAAATAATGATATAGTGCTCCCCAAAATGGAGATTGTTCATACTTAGTTTCCTAAGTAAATCCATCCCCCAAAATTGGAAGTCAATGCAATCTGGTCAGGAAATGTGAGTGTCTAAATGAAGTATCTCTGGATAGAAGAGATGAACGAGGAGCAATTATTCCTTTTAGATGAAGAATTGTCTGTTATAACTTTATCAACACTTCACCTACGTACGAGTTGCACCCACACACTATTAATGAATGTGTCTACTAGCCTGCCAAACGGAAGTGATGGAAAAATACTGACGCACACGCCTGTTACTGCATAATCACTGCTCTCATCAGTGGTGTGCGACGCCATTAAAGAGTAAATCTCTACCTGGGCCAGCGGATCTCCTCTGGCGGATGGCTAGACGTTTAGTTTCCAGCAAGGCAGACCTCAGTTAGCATTCAGGCTGTTACATCAACGTCACAAACATCTCGTACTTCAGAACAGTTGTATACCTGTTGAGAAGATCTCTGTTGCCACGGCAATGAAGGCATCCGATACCATATTCTCCATGGCAACAGAAATGTTGAGCTGCCGTGCCACGTTCCTGTACAAACTCGGCTGCATACACTCCAACTCATCACCTAATGGCGAGAGAGCACAGAAAGACAAAAAAAGTTTTTAAAAAATACAAAAAGATCTTTATGAAGACAAGAGTTCTTCTGAATGAGTGAGGGAAAACCTAAAATACAGACGACCGTCCAGCAAGGCTGAACCCAAAGTACAGATTCAATCCAAATCAGTCATTTGAATACTCAGTGTTAAGCAAACTATCACATAATCCAACCTAATAATAAATGCTAACCTGTGAATTGAATATTTCCATGTTCTAATCTGGTGGTGGAGGCACTCAGAAATCAGGATATTAAAGCAAGATTACTTGCCCACCCCAAATAGCCTACATGCATGGAAGCACACACACACACACACACACACACACACACACACACACACACACACACTTCTCATTCACTAATACCTATTCTAAAACTCTATTTGCCATTTACCTCTCTGCTGATAGCTCTTAAGACCAAGATGAGCACTCAAGCTGCCGTCTCAAGTCAAGTCCTACTTAAACAAGAACCCAGGCAGAAGAGCCGGGGTCAAGCAGTTCTCACACTCGGATGCAAAGCCCTTCTCTTGTAACCAGCACAGCTTGTAAAATTGCTTGTAAAATTGTAGAGATATAAGCCTCAGTGTGAAAATCATTCTTGATTCTGGTCTGAATTTTGAAAATCAAGTCTCAAGAGTTGTTCCGTCTTGGTTCTTTCATTTGAGAAGTATGAATTGAGCATTGTAACTTTGGTGTCTCAATCATAAGGCTTTCTCTTGTCTATAGTTCAGGCTGCAGCAGCTAGGCTTTTAACTAGAACCAAGCACAGAGATCATAATATTCCCATAACACTCACCTTACACTGGCTTCCAGCTGAACTCAGGTTTTGTTGCTTACTTTTAAAGCAATAAATGGCCTGTCCCCAGCTTACATTGCAGAGCATTTAATTCCCTATGTACAGAATATACTGTACATATGTGAATATACTGTACATATATAGTTCTGTTGCTATCAGAGAGCCAAAACTTAAGCCCACCCTGCCTGAGGAAATAATGATTACCAAACTCTGTATCTTCATGTAAAACAAAAAATGAAGACTTATTTTTCTTAACTTGCATTTAACTGATGAAATGTTTTGTACTGATTACTCTGTAGTAACATTATAGATTTGTTTAAGTAGGGAATCCAACACTGTTTCTGAAGTTTGCCTCGTTTGCCGTAATGAGCTACTGCTGAGTCAGCAGTGTAAGAGTGTACTTCCCTTTATCATAGCAAATCATTTGTTTCCTTCCTTTTATTTTAAAGTATGTGTTTAACTTTGAGCTATAAAGCGCTATACAGATATAGATACACGCAAATGATAATGGAGCGCTGGCCCTATAATACACCTGTGGCACTTGTTTAAATGAGAAATGGGGACAATGAGTCAGGTGCAAAGTGCACAAGGAAATGACGACCATGTGCGTATGTGTGTGCTTGGTGCTATAAAATGTCGCCCCTTGTGTGACCCAGCATCCCTGATATGGATCCAATAACTCAAGAAGCAAACGCTGCTTCTTCACCTCCCTTACTTCATTCATTTTGAAGTTCACTTGTATAAACCTGGTTTTGCAAGGCCCTGTAAAGCTGTTCTCTGATGTTCACTTCTTACCAAGGCAGAGCAGCACCAATGACACCTCAGAGAGTGCTGCATTTGAGGCAGGTAGGTTGAGTTCAGATTTGGACCATCCCAGCCCATTCTGGTTCAGTCTGGAGAGGATGTAGTCCCTGCACAGCGCTTTGGAGTGGGACACCAGCTCTTTCTCAGTCACAGAGCGTTCAAACACGTCTAGGACCTCTGCGGCAAACACAGAAGACCGCCGAAGCACCTCCATGCTCCCCTGCAGGGGATCTGGGACAAGGAGCGCCTGGCCTCTTCTGCTCAGCCGCGTCTCAATATGTCCTCTCTTGTTTTCAGCAGGACCAACATCAACAGCGAAGACAATCTGCTGACTGTGAGGAAGAAGAACACAAACAGCCACAGAAAATGGGTTAGATTTAAAAGACATGACTTAACTCCTCATTTGATCTCCAAATGTTGCTGCCTGTTTGATTTTCTAACAGGAGCAATACACACACAATACTTTCAATCATCAATACAAATCTAGCTGGTGTAGGGGAGGGGGGGAGCAAGCAACTTGTGTGATTATATTAATAATCATGGCAAATATGGCAATTCCTGCACACTTTAACACTTACAGAGAAGGTAGGTGGGTGTGATGGAACATTCAAAATTAAAATCAGACCAGAAACTTACATAAGAATATGTTGGAGGCGTTATTGTTGTGAGTCACATGGTGTGATAGTCAAGATATTGCTACATCTCTTGGATTATGCAACACCAAGCCCAGACAACACAACATGACAGGGAAATATTCTGATACTAGGAGAGCAGCCCTTCATCACTACTCAAGGCAACATGCATAAACCATGGGATTTTTCAGTGCAATCTTGTGTGACATTGGCCTATAATATGAAAACAATATTCTAATAGCCTATATTTGATTATCAATTTAGGGTGTAAGCCGACGCTGAGAACAAACCACACTTACCTTCAACATTTTACGCAGATGTCCGCACTTCTGATGGTAGAAATAATCCGACTTTTGCCAAAAAAAATAGACAACCTTTCAAACAACTCACTGTCTGTTTCCCGCACTAAAGCAGCCGGACTGTCGGAGCAAATGCCCTGTCCGCTCTGAAAACCAAGCAGGGGCAATTAAGAGACGAAGTGGGTAAAGTTATCCCGAATGTCTCCGGTCTCGTTTCACAGAAAGCTTCACGGTCGACCCACTTGTTTCCCAGGAAAGCAAACGCATGGGAGAGTGACAGAGATGAGATTCGCAGTTGGAGGACGCCTGCCTGTTGCTCCACCTTCCCATTAGCGGCTCGCTGTGGGTGCGTTGGTTTTATGGTCAAGAAAAGCCCCGGAGGGTGGATTCGTCGCCTTCTCCAAGCCACTCCAACACGCAAAACCCAACTGGGAGGCAAATCAAGTGCTTCCAGATTTTCATTCACAACTATCAGTGCCCCCCACCGTTTTTTAATAGGCCTAGATTAAATTTGTTGTTGATCACAAAAGTAATTTACCAATAATGTAATTGACTAACTAGGCTTCCCTATGACACAAGGACTTATCGTAGTGGTAAACTCAATATTGTGACCTTATCAGACGTATGGTAGCCTATTTTATGTCTAGCTATAATATTCAGACAGAGTTTTGCTGTGATATTTCTATAGTATCATAAAGGATTAATTCTTTTTCATTGGGGTATTTCTGTCCACTCCTTTGCTTGCGCTACAAGTTTAATTTTAATTCACTGCAGTGATAACAGACTGAAACGGACATTGGTCCTGCAAGTGAAAAATGTACCTGCCAATAGCCTATATAGCTCAGCGCACCTGTGGCCCTGCTGCTAAAGTTTATATAACTGTGACTTGCTGAGGCTAAAAGTGGCGCACTTTTAATCCCAGGAGAGCGGATAGAAATAGACCTAGATGTCCTACTCTGGACACAGCACGTTATGCGCCTCGCGTGTGTATCCGCTGAACACATTGTGTTTTAATACTGCAGGATTTTTATTGGTCTCTCCAGCGATGTCCAGTTTCTGAAATGGTTACCACATATCATCATACAGATTTTTTACCTGCTCACCAGGGCCTCTGGTCTCGCCTGGAGCGCCTGTTTCTCTGGATTTACACTACATATCCAGCAATGTATATAGCCTACATGTGACATTTCACACAATAAACAGTCTAATAATTCATTTTCTGACACTCCACCAATAGGCTACATCAATAGGCTGATTGGTAATGGAGCCTTCATGACCTTTATCATGAGAAATCAGTCAGAACAAACTAGTGAAACTGCTAACATGTTTTTTCTTTTTTTGTTTTATTCAAGCAGATTGTGGCTATTAATGCCATTTTGTAAGGTAGGCTATAGGGCCTGGTGTCAAACTATTTGGCCTTGTGTTTCACAAAACAAAGAAAACAAGGTCAGTCAAGGGGGAAAGGGTGATAAACACTGAGATGCATGGTTTGATTTGCGTCGAGGAAAGGAAACACACACAAACACACACACGTTGAATAAAGGAAAACATACACAGTTGCATACATTTGACAAGGACGATGTGGTAATGAAGATTGACAATTAGTTGTTTTACGAAGTATTCCAAAGTGAAATTCTGTGTGCGTGTGTGCGTGCGTGCGTGTGTGTGTGTGCCAGCCAATCAACTACTACACTGTCGTATGGTTTACCTTCATCAAGACATTAGAAACACTACAAAATGCTGCTGACCAACTATCATTTGATCGCACTGATCACTTTGGAATTAGTAAAACATAATCATGATTTGTAACACGCACACGTTTTTATCTCTACTCTACTCTGCCTAACCTTGACCATGCACATGGCATGCATGGCTAGCCTTAGAATAATGACAGAATATCAACATAAATCAACTATTCTGTATTTTGCTCAAAAACAACACGTAGTGCAGAAATTATTAGAGTTAATGAGGAAAAGGACTCGAGTCTAGTAAATGTATTGCAGGTAGCCTGACCGGCCACTGGATGTCGCTGTTATTCATTTAATGTATATAATATATATAGGCCTATCATTCATTGTATTGTCAAGCAAGGAGGTCCTAACTCGGCAACAACACCTAGAGGCGACACCTGGAGGCCGTTTACTGTAATATTGCAGCGTTCGTTTTCTTCAAACAAACAACAAGACAATATTTAAGCAGTCACAACATTAAATAGTTTTTTCACACGTAATTCACAGGTAAAACTGTGAGACTGGCTGTTCTCCATCTACTTACTGTGGCTCTGGCAGACCCAGAAACTCGCAACAGCGCCACTTCAGCGCAGTGGCCAAAAGCAAAACTACATCCTTAATAAGAGAGGAGAGGTGAAGAGTTGAGGTGTAACTAACTTTTCTGAGGTGATGTGACAATTTCTTCAAGACTGGTTTCTCTCCCAGCCGGGACAGGCTCAGCCACACCCATAACAATACTTCAAAATACAACAATAGAACACAATAGTTTGCAATTGGTGTTCACGATTACTAAGCTTGAGTTTATTTTTACCATCATTGGTATGATTATTATCATTACATTGATAAATATATTCACACAAAAGATGGAAAAGCAAATAACATGCAATACAAAATGCTATTATGTTTATTGATGTCTCCAGTGACAATCTTGAATTTTTAAGATTAAGACTGGCACATTGTCTATGGTATTCCCCGTAGGCTGACGCTGCCACAGCAGCTGCGTCTCCACAAGCTTTCCAGTATTACAGGAAGAGCCTCTTCTTCTTGACCAAATATATTTCAGTATATGTGGTCTTACTGTAGGGTGTGGGAGGCTGTTAGGGTCAGTTCACATCCTTCGCACCAAGGCAGCATAATCACTGTCCACCTGAAGATCTTTTCCTCCCACCATGCAATACATAGCAGTTCTTTTGGAGTCTGTCCATCAACTGTTATCCCAGACAAAGAGGAGTCTGTCTTGATACTGTTCATGATTGCACTGCAATCATGGATGTTAATGAGCCTCTGCAGAAATGAAAGCCAGGTAACAGACAGCTGACCTTGGCTGAAGTACAGGCAAATTTCCCTTTAGTGACAGTTTCCCCATTAATGGTTGTCAGCGCTTATATCTGCGTGTAGCCAGGTCTTGGAAATACAAGTAAAGGTTGAGTGGGCAGGACCATAGCAGGATGCAGCCATATAAATTGATGATGTGTCTGTTGTCGTATTATTGAAACTTTTTAAAATAATGACCGTGGTCTTTAATGTGCTTGTACATGATGCTATAAGATGTTGACACTTCTGTAATGTAGCATCCCCTATGAGATCCAGTAACTCAGACATCCCTCTCCACCTCCCTTGAAATTGAACTAATCAACATATGAGCTGAATTTCAGAGGAATCAGCTGTTTATTAAAGTAGCATTTCATTTAATAACGCAGCAGATTCAGGGAGAGAGAGAAAAAGAGAGAAAGAGAGATATACCTGAGAGCTAACTCCCTCCATGATGTTGTCAGACTGCAGCAGGTTACTGGAAGACTACAGCTGGCAGGAGAATGGCACAGAACTGCTGGTGTGTCTCTGCAGCCTGAAGAGTGAACACACTCTGCTCTGAGAGGACCAGGCAGAACACAGCGTGCCTCCATTTACTGCAGGCCAAACCACTGTCCTGTATCCTCAATGCACACCTGGCTGCAACCCTGGATTTCCTGTAAAACACAGCAGGCAACACAATGACAGGATGTTTCAGTGTGCCATGGGTGCCATCATGGCATGCTGCCTTACAAAGCAGTCGTGTGTTTGAAACATTCAAGGTCCTGAGGAGGGTGTAGTTTCCATATCAACAAAGATTATACCCAGAAATTCTCCTAAACAATATATCATCCACCAGTGTACCATCAATACTTTAGCCAGGGCAGAAATAAACTTTGATTTGTCTTTCACAGCTGTGCAGTTACAGCTTTATGGGTCTTATAGTTGGTTAGTTTTCTGTCACCCAGTAAGCTGCTGAGAGCTGCTCCTAAGGATCCAGTGAGGCACAGCTGCCCCCCGTTGGATGTCTGTATAGGATACTATGACAATTTATCATAGGATTACTATAGTTCTTTTTTGTGGGATGATCCACTCCTGTTCACAGCCCACCACAGCACCGCTCTGCATGGCCTCCAGCAGGATTCAGTGGGGGAAAGCATGAACAAATGGTGAACAGACACACCTTGACAAACATCATACATGCTGTTTAGTTACTGCTAAAGTTCACCCCTCCTGGCTAATAACTGGAGATCAAGCCAATACTTTGCTTTACTCTGCAACTCTGGCACCAGTTCAGACACTGAGCCTCAGGAGGTGATTGTGTCATAACCTGAGCATCATTTTGTCAACTTGCTGAACAGGAAGTTTCCCTGTGACGTGTTTTTTATTTATTTTATTTTTTTGTCCTTTGGAGCAATTAATGCCTGTTAAGAAGTGGTGGAAGGAGTAGTGGTGTATTTTATTGTTAAAGAGTGGTTTACTGAAAATAATCATGTTCAATAATCATCTTAGACATGACAGATAGTGAGAATAAACATTGAGATTATGTATAATCCTCCCACAAATTAACAGACTACCAGTTTTTGGCATAATTTGGTGGGTCATTATCAGACCTATTGGGTATATATAGCCTTCTCTTTTTCTAAAATCCACAAACTAGTATCAGTTGTCAGTTGTGATGTGCAGAATTATACTTATTGTAAATGCCAATTGTCTAAATAAAACGTATGTAAAAGGAGGAGTGAATTATTCAAATAGATTCCAAGAGATTAAAGTACAATCTATTAAAACTACTCAGTAGCATTACTCAGAAAATCTTCTCATCTACTCTGCAGTAACAAGAGTAGAAGCAATGATGTTTCCCCCCCATCTAGGCTGGTAATGGACAGAGTGTGAAGCTTGATGTTTAATATTGTAGTACTTTCTTCAGTGATACTTTTAAAATGAAAACATGAAGGAAAACTTCACCCTGTTTAGATCAGGTGTCAGTATTCAGGTGAGCAGCCCTATACTGTTTTTGGGCCAAGTTTCTAAGCTGTCAGCGCCAATGTAAATACGTATGTCAGTTAAAAAAAAATTTAAAAAGCCGGGCAATGCTAGGTTGCATGCTTTTACAGTTTTTTGGTCAGTTATGGTGTTGACATTCCCATGAATGAAATATTGCAATGTTGATCAATTAAAATTCCACAGACTTTTTTCATTCCATTTCACCAAAATAGGCCTTTAGCAGTCTGGGGTCTCAGACGATGTGTTTGACATTAATATTACAGCTTAAGTTGTTAAGCATAATGGAATCTGGTTTTGTCTCATACAGATGGAACGAACAAGTGATGAGACACCAGATTACAACATTGTCACTGTCACTGTGAGTTTATGAGGTGGTGGTGTGTTAGGTAACTCCAACTGCTATTACATAAACAGGGAAAGATGTGTTCACATTAATATGCAGTAAATCCATTAATTTAGCAGCCTAGTCTCTCTCCTCCTGAGGCATCTCCCCCGTCCAATTTCACATAATTGAGGACAACCGGTATGCCTCGTGGACGCTGCCTATTCTCTTACCATGCTGCTGAAGAGCTGTGGCAGTGACAGCTCCACTTTGTTACGTTGTTTGCCGGTTTCTATGTAATGAATTCTGCTATTAGGAGAACCTAGAGCTAAGTGAAGATTATGCGGTCACAAGATCGACAAGAACAGCCAGTGTCTTGTAGCATGTAGTAATATGGCAGCTATGAAAAACAGCTGACCCTCTGGCTTGCCGTTGTCTGGAGAGACAATGGCAATTCAATTCAATAACACTTTATTTATTCCCAAGGGGCAATTAAAAGAGTATTAGAGCATACATAACAAATAAAGAGACACAACACATATAAACAACAACAGGTCTGTAGTCTTCAAAATAATGACATCTTTGAATCTTTTTGCTTATTTACACTGATTTTAGAGGATAAGTAGCGGCAGCATTTATCCTCAATGTATCCTTATTGGCTTTATTGGTTTGCCAAGTAATTATGGACAGGCTATCATTATGGAGCTGTTTGGTTATTATCCTGGTTGGACATGGATGACCACCAGAATTGGATGTAAAGGCTGCTGCTTTGGAATAAGTGCCTTAATGCAACTCTTTCCTCTGCAGAAACACTTGGCAGATCTAAACAGTGAAACTGAGCCCTTATGCATGTTAATGAGCTTAGTTTCTCTCCCATCTGAGTTTTTGGTGATCTAAAGCAACTGAGATTGAAAGCCACACCCTCAAGTGTCCAGGTGGTGGCCAGCCTGCAGGTGTGATTTGTAGGGCTTCACTGAATTGTCTGAAACATGTACTGAGATAGCCTAAGTTTATCTTTTGTGCCTCGTAAGACTTCTGCTCCAGGCCACTACCCTCTCCTCACTTATTTCAATGAAGATTTACAATGTCATGTTTGCAGTATGAATTCTATCCCCTTAATTATTTAATTTCCATGGTCTCTAAGTATCCTCCATGTGCAAAACCATGTACGTCAGCAGTGAGGTTTCCTGCTCTTTCTTTTTTTTTTCTCTCTCTCTCCTAACATGGATTCCTCTCATTCCAGCCAGCCTTTCATTCCAAGGTACAGGCTGATGAGTCAAATTCAAGGCCCATCCACACCACACACCCTTCCTCAGTGCTTGGGGAACAGGTAGAACCAGAGCCACAGGAGCGCTGTGGAGCTCGTCATAGTAGCATAGTGTGGCCTCCATGCCAAGCAATCTCCTTAAACAGCAGAAAGGGATGGGCAACATGGGACATTGCATTCATGATTGTCTAATACTGCCCCATGTCTGAATTCACCTTTAGCACAAATAGTTTGTGCATATGGTAGCGAAATGATCCAGTCTTGTAGGAGTGGCACCAGTGGGGAAATAGTTAAATCTATAGTGTTTACATTGTTTTGTCCATTTATTTGTTTCATAGTGGTTTCATCTTTGACGTGTAGTATTATTCAACGAATGCTACTTATTCCTATCAAAGGTCTTAGCTGATGAAAACTGTGATGCACAGTTGGTTTCACTACTGTTGACAAAATATACTTACTGTAAGTCACTTTGGACAAAAGCGTTTGCTAAATGGCGTAATGTAATGTAATGTAATGTAGTTACTTTTTTTGATGCTGGTGTGTTAATTGGTTTTCATTGCCTAACATTGGGGCCATTCACCCCTTGGCTACTGGCTTCTTTAACTGGTGCCCTCAGCTATCAGGCCACATCCATTCAGCAGCCATTGATGAGACAGACCAATCACAAACAGGCAAAGTGAAGATAGGAAGGTGGAGCTTAGAGTTGAAACAGGGTGTGGTCCTGAAACTAGCAAGGCATTGTCTGTAGTAGTTTCCTGGGGTTTAAATTGAGTTGAAGTATTCCAATCCCAAGCTTACCATAGCTGGCCTCCTAGTCTCTCCTGCTTGCTCTCTCTCTCTCTCTCTCTCTGTGCCTTACTTATGAGTGTTTGGGCTCCTGGTGGATCTTCATTGAAAACATTTCCACATTACTCATTTGAGGACAGTAGGAAGCTACAACCCACAGAACAGCATTACATTTATCTGGTTTCCAAGCCGTCACTCTCACCGGTGTTGCTGACCCACTGTGGCCTGTGAACCAAGCTCCAGTGCTGCCTGCCCTGGCTGCGCAGCAGCTGTCCTCAGGACTGGGAGAGAGGGCTGAGGACTTGTACTCAGCAGGTGAGTCATTTGCTAACACAGCAGCAAACACCTAGCTGTTTCATGGATGCTGCCACACATGCTTAACTCATGCCAAGATGTGTCATTTGTACCGCTCATGTAACATTTGTGCTATTTTGTAAATGGCAGGACAGGTTTCATTGTGATTCACACCTGTGTCTTTTGTCAGATACTTGTTTCCCACCAAGGGAAGCTAAGCTTGTTCTGGATTAGGAGGCAAAACAACATTTATTCTCCTATTTTTATGGAGTTCCATTTGCTTTGCTGTATGTGTGTTTTCCCCAGTCAATTTATGATCAGCTCATACCTAGTGAACTCAGATGGTTGGTTGGCCAAGTGGGTTCACTTCTTTGCCTCACCTGTTTGACTTGCTCTGTTAGTCAGAGAGAGGGAGAGGGAGAGGGCCTCATTGTGTCAAGACTGACAGTACAATTCGGATGTATTACAAATGCCTCACAGACTCTTGGATTTATGACTGTGCTCTCCTACATTTGTTATATTTGACTGAAATAACTGAAAAGTAAAGGATTTCCTTTTTAAAAAGAAGCACAGACTCAGTGCTCAGGCTGTGATTGTTAGTAGAAATATTATACTTTGAATTATTTTGTGAAAATAACAAAGGTCCTTGTGCAATTTCCCCCTGTTTGTCTCTGAAAAGAGTGCACAGGGCACTCTGGGGTGTTTGATGAGCCTGTGCAGCTGTCTCCTGTTTGTTCAGTCAGTGGGGAAGCAGGTGGACAGTTTGCTTTGTTGCTCACCTGTCTAACACCCTCACCTTTCGCTCAGCTTCATTTTCTGACTCTGCCGTTTTTATATTTCAGGGGTTTAAAGACCACATAAAAATAAGCAGTCACCATGTTGCGAGAACTTGCATCAAACGTTTTTAAATTACACGACTATCTACTGAAGAGAACTGGTGAGTGCTTTAATTTAATCATTTTACACTTACTGTTTTATTGATTTTATATGATTTATGGTATCCAGGTAACCAGTAATGTAGTGGGAAATAAAAATGTGGGCAAACTTTGACCTCTAGTCGGTGCCATTATAAGGCAAACAATCACTAATATAAACAAAAAAAGGACTTTGTGCTTTTTATGCTTTAATGATTCTATGAATTTACACCATAAAGATTTGTGTGAGTCTAAAAAGGAGAGTAAATTGCAAGTTAAAGGTGGGTAAATTGAATTTACCCTCCACTACATCTCTGCATGTAACCCTTAATGATGTGCTGAGATATTGATGGGTGTGTGTGCTTTTGTTGTCCCCAGATGGGAGGGTGAGAGACTACCCACTGATGCAGAGTCCCATACAGATGACCAGCATCCTGTTAGCCTATGTCTTCTTCTCAGTGTATGTTGGGCCTCGCCTCATGGCCAACCGCAAGCCCTTTCGTCTCAACACAACCATGGTTGTCTACAACTTTGCCATGGTTGCACTGAATGCCTACATAGTGTATGAGGTATGTTTTTCAGCCAGCAGAGGAAATGAATGCAGAATGTTATTTAATAAAACCATTTTGAACCATTTTAACTGCAGCGCTTTAGATTAGCTGACTCAAATCCGTCAATCAGGGCAGGAAAACATGTTATTCCTCTTCTTTCAGAGTGTTTATGATTTTAATGATGTACTGTAGCTGATGTGTTTTCACTCCTAGTTCATGATGTCAGGATGGGGCACCACCTATTCGTGGAGATGTGACCTCTGTGACCTCTCGAGCAGCCCGCAGGCTCTTCGGGTAAGCAACACATTCCTCAGAGAGAAGGAGCTGCGATTCAAGGATTAGTGATGTCATATCCTATCCTAATTTTGCTCATTTGTAGATCAGCACTGTTCTGAAGGCTTGATAAAGATCATAGTCTTCATTTCGAGTCCATAGGTTGTTCTCTAACCTCCCTTTTGCCCTTCCATCCCTCCAGATGATTCGAGTGGCTTGGATTTTTTATTTTTCAAAATACATCGAGCTCCTTGACACAGTAAGGAACTTTCTCCAAAAAGGTTCACATTTTGTTGTGACTTTCTCTGTTTCTGCCCTTTTTTGTGTCTTATCCTGTGTTGACACACTTAAGTGTGAATGTAACCTGAGCTTGGCCGGATTTATTTCAGGTATTCTTTGTGCTGAGGAAGAAACAAAGCCAGATCACATTTCTCCATGTATTCCATCACTCCTTCATGCCCTGGACTTGGTGGTGGGGGATCACCCTGACCCCTGGTGAGATTTACACAGCATGACGTCATTCCAGCATACAACAATTGGTGTCACTAGAGACCATGTATAAAAACGACGTTGGTTCTGTACATTAGATGTGGACAAATTATAGGTGCCGCTTGTCATTTTAAGTTATTGTGCCATTTCACATCCAAAGTCATGAAAGTATGGATCCAAAACAAATGATGTCATCATATCATATGTTAGCCCTCACACATAGTACAGTCACATTCATTTCTGTGAAACCGTAGAATTGAATTTGGAATGGGTGTGAATTAAATTTATCATTACATGTGTGTGTCTCTCTCTCTCTCTCTCTCCTCTCTCTCTCTCTCTCTCTTCCTCCTCCTCTCGCTCCCTCCCTCTCTCCCTCCTCCTCTCTCTCCTCTCTCTCCCTCCGCGCTCTCGCTCTCTCGCTCTCTCGCTCCCTCTCTCTCTCTCTCTCTCTCTCTCTCTCTCTCTCTCGCTCCCTCTCTCTCGCTAGTTGGGGGAATGGGCTCCTTCCACGCCATGGTGAATGCAGTGGTCCATGTTATCATGTACTTCTACTATGGACTGTCTGCTGCAGGACCTCGCTTCCACAAATACCTGTGGTGGAAGAAGTACTTGACCGCAATCCAACTTGTATGTTCCTTTTATTTATTTTTTATTTTTATACAAAATATTAAAACACTGAGATTAGCTTAGAACTGATATCAATGCCCTTTTTAAATAGAAACCTCTCTTCCTATTCCTTCTACAGATCCAGTTTGTTCTGGTCTCCGTTCACATCAGCCAGTACTACTTCATGGAGAAGTGTGACTACCAGGTTCCCATCTGGATCCACCTCATCTGGATCTATGGTACCTTCTTCTTCCTCCTCTTCTCCAACTTTTGGATACAGGCCTACATAAAGGGCAAAAGGCCTCCTGTCACAGAGGACAAGCCAAAACAGAATGGCGTAACCAACGATCATGTTACTGTGCTGACCAATGGCAAACAGCTGGAGAACGGGATGGCACTCCACTACACGAACGGCAAAATCCTCCCGGGCAAAGTGAAGGAAGTCTAACCTGCCTCTGGAGAAGAGAGAAATGACTGTCTAAAGAGCTTCCATGAATGCCACCGATTCCAAAATACTACTCTGACTGTATAAAGTCTTTCTTTGAAAATATATTTATGCACAATTCTCGGGATATGAATGGCAGTGTTTTTTGCGGGTGATCTCTACTTGCCACATTATGTTGTTCGATTGTTGTTGAAACTGAGGCACATTGTATGAAGGATAGTGGTTGACTGTCACTGAAGGTATTGTCAAACTCAAGCTTGACACGGCCCACACTGTTGTTTGGCTGCCCTGACCCTTGTTGCTTGAGTATCAGTGTCCACTGAAAAGACTAGCACATGTAAATATCAGCTACAGTTCATGCCAAGTTATATTGTAAATGTTCACGGTTTAGTTTTTCCCTTTGTTTTTATTTATCTTTTGAAATAAAACCAGTTTTAGATGAAGGGCTGTATAATTTCAAAACAGGCACACACTTTTCTCAATTTTCCAATGTTATGTTATGTTAAACTTTTATATTGTATATTACAGTGTTGATGCATTTTGTGACAAGTGACACATTGCAAAAAGCTGTAAAAGTCCCTACAGCTTCGTGCATCTCTTGTTTACCAGTGTTACAGCACTATCAGAAGCATGCGTCTTTGAACTCCTTACAGGACAACGCCATCATTTTTGATGTGGATCCTATGGATTTTATTTACACCCTAAAAACCAATGGAATTCATGGTGTCAACTCTAAATTCAGATTGTCAAATTACTAACTTATCTAAGCAAGAATGACAAAGAACCCATATCAGACACTGGTATGTCCTTAAAGAGCACTGCAGGTTGTGAAATGTAGAAATTGCTAAAAACATAAGCCAACAAACAATTGCCTGAAGCACAAAAATGTGAAACTTAATTTATTCATAAAGTCCACCGTATGCTCTGCATCTTGGTCATAACAGCCAAACACAGCCCATAAATACATTTCAAAAACAGCAATTCTCCTTAAAAGCCAACACTGAACATCTGCACAGTACTTTTTGTTACATAATAAAAAACATCTATGAACAATTTGAAACTGTAAAACTTATAGTGAATGACCACTTATGGAACAAACACTTTAAAATTGAATAATACAAGAAAAAAAGATGGTGCATGATTAGAAAAGGCTATGTTCATAAAGTAGAAGAATGCTAGAGCGGAAATCTTTATTTTAGAGTAGATAAAAACATTTTTACATAACTGAATAACACATATCATACATGAACCCAACAACCTCAGACAGTAAGACCAAGCCCATTATCTGATCGTCTGGTGAATGACGCTGCTGGTTGATTTGGCCATCCTCTCTTTGGCCTTCTTCTTAACAGGGTCCAGCTCAAAGCTCTTCCAGAGACGCACAGTCTCATCTCCAGCAACAGTAGCACAAGTAGAGTTGTCTGGGCTCAGAGTCAAATTAAGAACTCTGTCCTCGTGGCCTAAAATAAAAAAGTGCATTCATTTGCTTAGACCAGCTAAAGCATGAACCACAAGGCTGGTTTGAAGTTTGTTAGTTGGTTGTTCCCTTTTAAAAAGTCCCAAGTATGTGTGAGCAAGTATAGGACAAATCCATCTATCCTGACAATAACTTACCGTTGAGCTCTGCGACCCTGGAGAGAGAAGGGTACTTCCAGATAACAACATTGTTGTGGGCGTATCCATGGGCAGAAACCAGCTCCTTGTAGTTGGGTGCAAACACCAGGGAAGAGATCTGAAAGGCAAAGTCATCATATAGCTTAAACTGCTGAAGTAAAAATGTCCACAAAATGAAAAATTACAGTGCATCATCAACTGACAGCAACCATCAACATCGTACTAAGGGACCAGATGGGTTAAAAACTGCAGCGTTACCTGGGACTGAGTGTCAAGTGAGCTGATGCAGGAGCCACTGTTTACATTCCAGATGCGGATGTGTCGGTCACTGGTTCCACCTCCAGAAGCGAGGATGTGCGGCTGCCACGGGCACCAGGCCAAAGCCTAAGACAACGGGGGAAAATAAAAACAGTGATTGTCAGAATTCACGCCAGGATCTGATGTAAAAATCCTGTGGTTGACCATTTGGATCAATGTATTCATGAACAAAAGTATTTAAATTCCATGCTGGCATGTTCGAGAAATTCCATGACAGTGGGAATCCTGTCTTGAATGAGGGTATCTCATGATGAGTTAATTGTGTAGGGGAAGAGGGAAAAATAAAAGACACTAAACAACATGTAGTTTGTGTTGAATTGCTCATTCAAAATCCATTATCTAGTCTCAGGGTGAAGCTGCTCACCTTGACCGCGCCTTGGTGTTGACTCCAGCAGCGGACCGACTGGCCGTTATTGCTGCTGCTGCCGTCCTGCACGCCGGGCCACACATACACCATGTTGTCGTTGCCGCCGCTGGCCAGGTATTTCCCATCGGGGGACCACTTCAGGCCACACACCTCCTGAGAGTGACCAGTCAGCGTGAAGATGTGGTGGTCCGCCACCCTCACATCGTGGTGGTGGATGTGTCCTGATCTGGAGCCACTGGGGATGGGGAAAAAAGATTAACTTAAATTAATTTCATTTCAGCAAATAGTCATATTGTTCATTTTAGGCCTCAGCGATGTACATTCAAGTCAAGCGTCAGTTTTAGACACACGTGTCCAACAGAGACTGTACCTGGACAGAATGTGATCATTCCAAGTCAAGCAACCAACTCTAGCTGTGTGGCTGGACATGCTGCGTAAACGCTTCTGGTTCTCCACATCCCACAACTGACGGGGAAAAAAGTAAAAATGCAGGAATAAACAATGGGAGACAGTACATTAAAGTGCTCTCGGTTACAATTAACCTAAGATTCAGCGAGGCGGGTGTGTGTGTGATGCCCCGCTCACCTGAACTTTGCAGTCACTGGTGCCGATGGCCAGGTAGCTGCCCTCTTTGGTCCAGGACACTGAACTGATGTAGTCCTCTTCACGCTCCAACTTCATGAGCAGGGTGATGTCTCCCTGAGTGGCATCCCACAGGTAGACATTGTTGTGAAGAGCCACAGCAAGAATGTTGCGACTGCTCCAGTCCAGCAGATTCAGATCTGGGAGAAGTGAGACCAGATGAAAGCTTGTTAAGTACAAAAGGACTGCCCAACCCAATATCCAACCTCAGGAGGTTAGCCTGAATCTGAAAAGTGATTAATTATTCATATGTTGTGGTCATGTCACTGTAGGGCAGCAACTAACTTATTGTCATCAACGATTAATCGATTATTTTCTTGATCATTTTTTCTATAGAATATAAAACAAATGCCCACCACATTACCAGAGCCCAAACTGATGTCTTAATTGCTCACTTAGTTCGACCAGGAGCCAAAGAAACCGCAAAGTATTCAATTTATAAAGATATGAAACTTGAGAAAAGCAATCAAATCTTAACATTTGTGAAGTTGTTACCAGCAAATCTTTATTTTTTGCTTGATAAGCGGCCAAAACAATTAATCGATAATCAAAATTATAATCAATTAATGGTCTAATGACCCAACCAACTAAACCCAAAACCCAAGAAATGCATGTACACCACTAGGAATAATGCACCACTCTTTGCCGACCGCCCAGTCATTGAAATATGAAGTCGACAAGAAACTCACAGAAATCATTTCTGAGCTCAGGAGCATCGAGGATTCTGTCAGGAACGGATGATATGTATCTTGTCTTTTTGGTGGAAGCCGGGGTCGTAGCTTGACTGTAGAGAACTTTCAAATTGTTCTGATAGCCTGTAAATGAGAGCAAAATCACACATCCATCACTTCCCATGCTCAGGTCATACAGTTGCGCGACACTGCGTCAGTATCCCAACCACTATACCTTCTGGAGCATTCAGTGGCTTCCCTCCAAGGTGCAGGATCTTCGCTTCTTCAATGTTGTATCCATTGAGTGCGACAGACCAGGCTTTCTGGTTTTCCTGCAAAAAGACACATAGCCTGGTCAATAAAATGTCTCATCAGAAATAGAGAACAGGCATAAAGTGTAAGTATCGAAGCAAACTCCTCACCAGTGCTCCTGCGGGATTGTTTGTGTCTATGGGATCAGCCTCCTTGGTGAGCAGGAAGCTTGCCACATCCATTTGTTTTCCGTTCCTGGTGGGAATGAAGCGGTCGGCTCCAACTTTGGAAGGGGTGCTTTTTTTAGTTTTACCTAGGAAAGGTGCCTCATTGGTTAACATTTTTCGGAGATCTGACTAAAGAGATAAACACCAATCTGTTGAAGGCTACACGTTACTGAAAGGCATCGATACAATTCACATATCACGTGAGCAAGTTACCTGGAGTTTTGTTGGGCGTTTTTGATGTACTCAGTACATTGGCAGGCTTTCCAGGTGACAAAGCGTTTGAAGTAGACGCGGATGAGGAGCTGCTGGCCTTCCTTTGCCACCTCGCCATGGGCGCGTTTGTGATCGGCATGTCCAGCTTCAGGATACTGTGGATGTCGTTTTCGAACCCAAACTGAGCCATGTTTTCATCCAAGCTTCAAAACTGGAAATGAAGGAAACCCAACAGATATCGTTATCTGAGCGACTCTAGATTATATACAGTCTGAAACAAGTAACGTTACGTTAACCTGGCGATAAGGTTAGGAAGTGGAGAATGAGACAAAGACGAGAGAGAGCAGCTGATTTAACGTTACGCTAGCATGTTAACATTAACGTTTACCTCAAACGTTAGCCGCAAACCGGTGGGCTTAACGTTAACCAGCTGACTTGACGTTTCATGAAAAATAACAGCAGGGGCATTCGTTTAACATTAACCGTACCAATTAATGTCAATTTGGCTAGCTATGCTACAGTTATGTGCTGGAAGTTTGAGCAAGACACGTCAGCTAACGTTAGCATCGACATTAGCTCACAAGTTAACATACCGTAAAGGTTTAGTGACGGTCGAAAAACACAAGGAAAGAGAGCTGTCTTTTACCCCAAATCCACTATTGAATGCGATGGTTTTGTCTTTACCGTTACAACTTGTAGCTAAGCAATCCAAAAAAAAGCCTCAGCTTGCTTCGGGCACTCTCACGTCGAGTCAAGGATGTAGTTAAAATGCCTTTAATTTGTTAGGGCATATCAAGTAACGTTAGTAGCTAAGCATAATTTCCTCACCTCTCAATGAAACGTGTACCACAAGCGGCTTGTTTCTCTCTCTTTCAATTTTCAAATTTGGTGAACATGACGGCGTGTGGTTTAAATGTCTGAAAGCGGTGCTGTGATTGGTTTGTTCAAAAGTTGTTGTCATCACCATGGCGTTACGTAACGTACATGAACGAATGTATGCATGTGATTGGTGGAGAAAACTTCCTGAAAGATGTACGTCAGAAAAAAAAGGTCTTCATTCACCTCCAAAAACTGGTAGGAAAAAGCTGTACCGCCATCTACTGGCCAAAAGATGCATAGGCCTACCAGAGGGCGACTGTTATGTGGACTAAAAGCAGTTTGCTTGTTACAGCTAGCAATGAGCTTGATCGGCCCGAGAAATAGAAAATGTAAATAGTTTCTATAAAATGATTTCCAAATACAGTGGAGCCATACGTGCATAAAACGCAGCAAGTTTAAGTTCAATCGCAAAAATGTATTGTTGTATGTTGACACACTGATATGAGTCTGGAGAGTGTCTAGCATGACATCAGCAAGAGACTCCCACTCATTTTTCATAGCAGTTTCAAAGTTGATCAATTAAAACTAGCTTATCAAAAAATCTCAAAGAATCACAAAGTTGAATCCAAGAATAAAGGAGGCCAAAGTCTACATGAAAAGCTGCATGGAAGCTCTACTCTAAAGTATGTGGAAGTAGCTAGTGCATAGTGTTGATGTTTGTTTTTTGTTGGAATGTACCTTTAAAATATCAGTCATAAATTATATATATCCTGTGAGTTTAATCTGATTTGGTAATGAAAATCAAAGACTTCTTTCACTTTTCAGGTGAGTATTTGACATTAGGCCTACTAGTCTGATTGATGAGTAACAACTTGATCACACTATATGCCTATAAAACTCTGGGCTTAGCTCTCAGTAATATGATTAGAAAAAGTGTTGAACCACATCATCAGTTACTTCATAGACAAATAAAAAACATGTTTTCATTCTCTTTTTCATTCAGATTTTATGCACTCACCTGCACTCACTTTTCATAGCACAGGTAGCCTATGTTCATTCACCCATGGAAAACTTAAAACTTCATTTTTGCTTAAAAGTAAGAGTGACTTAAGCCAGTGCAGCCAAACAAATGTTACTGAAACCCCCCTTCGATTCTCTCCTGTATGTACCAGAATCTGCACACAGCTGATTAAAAACACATTCAAATTTGCTTGCACTACAGGTTAGATCTCAACAATGTTAATAATTAAAAAACAATAGGGTGATAAGAGACAGATAAATCTTTTGTTTCCATGCTGTAGGTCCATGAGTCATTGATCAAGTTGTGTCAGATTAATTAGATTAGATAAAAAATGTATGTATTATGTGGACAGTGGACATTTAATTTCAGGAATAATAACCTTGTGGAACTTAGCCATCATTAAAGAGCAGAGAAATGAAACTAGCATTATGTTATAAAGGTCGATATATCAATGCAATTAGAATAGGTTATTTCTTATTAAAAGAGATAAAATACTAATAATACTAATAAATAATAAAAGACTCAAAGGGGGAGAATTCCTGAAATTTAAAAAAAAAGTTGGACTTCATGATATTTCTGTGAATAACAGCCTGTGAGTGTGGGTTTCTGAAATTAAGAGACATTTTAAGAGTAAAGTTCATTGGAATTCACCCATGTCACCATCAGGAAATTAAATCTTCGAGTGGAAATTAAGTGAAAATGAAACAAATCGCTTTAGGTGATCACTTGACTCATTCTTCAACCGTCTAACATCAAAGCGACTAAACCTCACATCAGGAATTTAATCTTGATCTGGAAACAATCATGTGTGAGCACTTGGAGAGTATTGTTGTGGCTCCATCCAGACCCACTCTGCAGGTCGAAGGCAACATTAAACTTTATGGAAGAAGAGACGCGTCATCCCAATATGGTTTATTCAAGTTCGAGCATCGCAGCTCAAAATGGTTTAAAAAAAGGAACGCCACACAGCCGCACACCTCCTCCAATGCTCCCACATCCATTCAACATTTTCAATTCCAAGTCCTCAGGACTCTAGGTCGTAAACTTTCAAATTGACAGAAATGACATCTAACCCTTAATCTACCAATGAACTATCTTGAAAGCAAACTGTGAGGATCTTGTGGAGCAGCTGATGCGGTTTCCTTTGCTTCTGTTATGGATGTTAGGATTAACTTTCTTGTATCCAATGTACCCTAAAAACAATTCATATATTCTCCCTATTATCCAATATTCGTTGAACAAAGTCCCAAAACTAGAGGCCAAAAGGTTTTAGTTCTAATCAGCAAGACACAAAACCTGGAGATCTGCCATTGTCAAAACTGAGACTGACTTAAACCGAGCTCTCCGGTAAGCCTCGGCTGAGCCATCTCGTGTTTTTATGTGGCATTGTACAAGAACACTAAATAAAACTAGGCAGCGGTGAACCAGTGTGTATCTGGTCCCCCAGGTCAAACCACATGGCATCCAACTGATTCACAGTCCCAGGAGCTGTTTGAGGAATTTCCTTCATTTGTGCCAGAAATTATGAAACCACTATTCAGATAACGTGTGTTTAAACGTAAATTTTTCATGTAATCAGCTGGCCTTTGCATTTATTAATGTACGTACCATGGAAGTATATGAAAAAGGTCCATCTATAGGCCTAGATTAAAATAAATGGCTATAAAAAGATACAAAAGATGTCATATCTTTAATTAACTAACATTTTCATTAAAACACCCCTTGGCACAAAACAAAATGTATCAACAATCACAACAATGCATCAGAAATAAATATGAACATATCAAACAATAATACTGCACAATCAGAATCTTTGGAGTTAAGTTAGGTGTGGAGCAAACTCAGTTTCTCTGTGACGAGCCTATCATCACCAAGAAATTCTTCATTTTGCAATGGTTTATCTAAAGACTGCAAGGCAACATGTGTCATTTTCTGTCTTAATTTACATGTGTACATGTACATGAGTGTGACAACTGCTTAAAATTTAAGGTTACAATCGAATATTTCCTCCCACGTTCTTTACTTGAACAGCTTATTACGGAAAATATTATGACTGGTGAAAATGGAAGCTGTTAATTCTGCATAAAAAAGGTATAACTGTAAGAATGCAGGGAATGAACCTGTTCACAACTGTGTGTGTGTGTGTGTGTGTGTGTGTGTGTGTGTGTGTGTGTGTGTGTGTACATACATTATGCATGTAGTCTATATTAAAACCTATGCAAAAGCACCAGTGTGAAATATACATTTTAAAGTGCATAAAACAGCATGGCCTAAACAACCCAGAGCTTAAGTCTTTCCATGGCTTCATTACAGTGAATTGTTGGTAGCAAAACTTTGGTTACAGACACTGGACATACATTCAACACTATAGATCGAAAGCTGGAATAGGAGCTGGATAAGAGTCAGCTGCACTTTTGAAACTACACCGTCAGGTAATCGTAGCCGTTCTTTTCTGGAGGCATTACTGTCATGTCTGTCATGTCCTGAGGATAGTGTATAATTGAGCCAATAACACCTGCAGGGAAATAAAACAGCGCATATTAGAGAAAAGGAAACAACACTTCACCAGACCTGCCCGACCTGCCTGGCCTCTACTGTGACAGTTAGAACTGAATAACACGGCCGACTCATTCAGTGACCCAATGACCTGTACAATCCCACCAGTTTGGGTTAAAGAGTCCTGGATTTAGTTGGGAGGCATTATCATTTCTGCTTTCTCTCTGATGTCTGTTAACTGATAACCGTTAACTCTTTGTTGTTCATTTTGTCTGAGCTGGCAACTGGAGTCATATCCAGTCAATAAAAGTGAGGTCAGAGATATCAGAGTCATTCAGGACTGACAAAACCACATGACACACACACACACACACACACACACACACACACACTTTTTAAATTAAACTCTCTATCAATCTTCTGCCATGCCTGTTAACTGAAATCTACAGTGGCCAAAGAAAACAAGAATGTTTTGTTTTTTACCTCCAGGGTGCCTCAGACCTAGGAGAGAGAGTGAGAAAGAAAAACACATGACCATACTTTACGTGCCTCGCATGAGTATGATACACCATACCAAATGCATGTGACTACAGATTACAGGACATGTTTAAAATAAAGCTGAGTGACACTGAAGGAGAATGAGGCAGTAGTAAAGTAAAGGGAACCTAAAAGCAGAGGCAAATTGCTTGATTAGTGTTGTTTCTGCTTGTTCACTGACATAGTCTAATATACAAGACTGAGAAAAATATGGTCCATTCTGGGAAATGGATGATTCTGCTTTGTTAGAGGGTATTGTGAAGCTCGTTGAAACTGTAACTGTGATTAAGGGCTGTACAAATAAACTTGACTTATTATTGTAGAGAGGAGAAATTCAAATGGAAAGGTAAATCTCATTCACTCACCTTCTTTTTTATAGATGAGGACGCTGATTACGGTGAGCACAGCAAGGATCAGTATTGCCAGTGGGACCAGAAAGGCAGCACTGGGAATCCCTGGAACTAGAAAAACATTCCTAAATTATGGACTGATTGCATGTCATTGTGGGCACAACTAGAGTTTATTTATTTATTTATTTGTTTACCAGGGACAGCACACATCAATCAACATTTCAGTTTCTACTTAAACGTAAATGTGCCAGAGTTAGCTATTCAGCTAATTTCCATCTGTAGTCCCTGGGCAAGTTGTTGAAAAGTGCCCCAATGTCATTGGTGCAGAGCTGCAGCAGGCGCTGCAGTGCAGCATGACAAAACAGTATGACAATACAGCAATACAATACAATTGTGTGTCTGAGGGGTGAAATGTTAGTAATTAGTGCAGACACAGAACAAACAGATTCACTATGGTATAACCCTTTTACTGTTCAGTATGCATAGTGTCACAAAACAGTCAAATGCCAACATCAGCTGCTTCCACCATCCATTGAGTATATTCAAGCGGATGTTGTTAATGTTTCTGTTTGAGCTCAGAATCCTGTGAGACCTGTAGCGGTAAGAAGTCCATCAGAATAAACCAGCTGCACAACAGGAAGGAGGATTGTTGTGAGTTATTAACACAAAAATAATCAGATTTTTTGCCAAATGAGCTTTTCAATCAACTATCCACATCAACACACAGAGCAGAAGATGCTGCCAGTGTTTTGCCACACAAGTAGAAGTTGATGAAAGAGCTAATTTGGCATCAAGCTGTGATTGATCCACACAGCGAGCGAGGACTGTGGCAGAAGACTCTCAGTAAAGCTGTTTCAGAGGCTGCACCAGGCTGTTGCAGCAGGTATACCTTCCCCCACATACAGGGGGATTTAATTATCATTAACAAAGGAGATGCCGCCCCCTTCCCCTCTTTACAAATCGCCCACTGTAACTCCTATCAGTTGGCAAAATTACCACTTGAAAACTCCAGCCATAGACAGAGAAAAGTGTTACATGGTAGCGTTGTCATATATATAACTGTTATCAATACAATTTTTTGAACAGCAAATTAATTGTGATCATTTTTTAGACTAGTGTGACGTGATGATGGACAGTTGACTGTTCATGAACTTATGAAAAGCCTTGTGTGGTGGAAAAATTCAACATACAGGGGTACCTTTTATGGGAATATGCTATTTTCATAATGTATGGTCAAGACGGTCCTCACACTGTAACCTCTAGGTCGTAACTTTGCATTTCAGAGGCCTCTTCTCACTCTGGCTCCACCAAGTCTGTTTATCTATGAATGTTCCTAAACGAAGACACAACATATGTTGTCTTAACTGTATTCTGTGATGTTCTTTTCCAATATCAGCCCATTCTGTCATAGCCTTGAGGGATGTTTAAGACCCAGCTCAAACCTGTTCTCGTCGAAGTTGTGTATGAAGCGTCAGCTGTATGCGCTCTTCCTCTTGCAAGACTTATCCTTTAATAAATATACATTCAAGACTAAACCTCTGACTCAAAATCTTTTCCACATCACCTTGTGAGCTGCTCCAGTTCACTCCTTAAT
>OMOV01001655.1:2988-14024 GCA_900312565.1 Beryx splendens
ACATACACCCACCCCCACAACTCACACACGCGCACACACACCCACACACAGGCACACACACACACACACACACGCACACACACACACACACCTGCCATTCTAATGTACACGCTGTACCAGTTTTGAAATGGAAGAAATTTTTTTGGCCTCTGAGTCACTTTTAGATGTCATGACAAATGTTCTTAGTTGCTTTTGGCCCTTCCACTGTTCAAAACAGTGTTTTCACAATGTGATAAGAGTAATATGAGTTATTACGGTATTATATTGTATTGCCTCAATGAATCAAATAAGCTTGAAGCTCTGAACTATTTATCAAATCTAACACATAGCCTGCTATTTTTTATTCATTGGTATGAATAATACCTAATGAAACATTTAGCTTTTTTCATGTTTTCTGGCCTGTTTAGTTTGACACAGTGTCATAACTGATGGAAACACATACACCATATTTATGCTGTTTTGCATCAAAAGGGGAAAAATAATAATATATTACATGAGGTACTCAAAGAAAGTTTTACATCATAAATTTTACATCATAAATGACACTAACTGGACAATTGCCAAACAAAAGTGTGTTATGGTAAACTGCAGGAAATGACACCATGAACACGGGGCAAAAAGGATGCAAAGGATTTTTTTATGGCGTCTTCACAGATTAAGGACTTAAGGAATGCAATACAATAGCTATGGCAGGTGTTCAAAATAATACACTTTATAGTTGAAACATTTCAGTACATTAAACAGTTGACCTCATTGCAGAGTCACTCTGAACATGACCCGCCTGTGAAAATGGCTCCATAAGATCTGAAAGATATATTTTATCATCAAGCACTTACAAAACACAAAACAGCAACAACAGAATAATTACTGTCTTCTGCAATTACTTTTGACACCATTGATCGTAACAACTTTATTGATCATCTTAGAGAGTTTTTTTTAATGGCATTTGGTTTCTGTCCTTTCTCTCAGACAGACAGCTGTCTGTTGGTTTGGGTGAATCTACATAGTCCTCAGCACAATAAATCTGTGGCGTACCACAATGTTCCACTCTGGGTCCTGTTTCAGTTTCTATATGCTGCTACTTAGTCATGTCCTTCATGGACACAATATTTATTTTCATTGTTTTGCTGATCATAACCAGCTGTATGTGCCTGTAAAACCTAGTGATACAAGCAACCTCGATTTCCTAGCAGTTTTTTTTTGCTGATATTAAACGTTGGATGTCTCAGAACATTCCTCAGCTAAATCATGATAAAAACTGAGGTGGTTATTTTTGGCCCACCAAACGATACTCCTACAATTCTTGATTACCTTGGTAACTTAGCAACCAATATCAAACTGAATGCCAGACATTTGGGAGTCATTTTAGACTCTGGTCTGAATTTGAGAAACAAGTACAAAGATTTGTTTATATCTTGTTACTTCCAGTAAATGATTATCTCTAAAATTGGGTCATTTTTGTCCAGTTGGGAAAAGTTTCAATTTCATCTCGTATTGACTGCTGCACTCTCCGTATTCTGGTCTTAACTGAAACACTCTCTCTCGTCTGCAACTTGTCCAGAACGCTGCAGCTGGGCTTTTATCCAGAACTTAAAGAGGAGATCATATAACCTTTATTCTAGCCAATTTACACTGGCTTCCAGTTGATTTAATCTGGTTTGGGACATACATACTTACATGGTTCTTTACAGCACCATTAAGATTTTATCTAGAACCATTTGAGCATGATGCTGTAGAGAACCTTTCCAGTAGAACCTTTATGGTTCTGCTACGATACAAGCCTAAAAAACCTCTTTCTGGTTCTACATGGAACCCTTTTAGTTCAGAGTTTAAGATTTTATTGATTACTTTCAAAGCAATAAATGATCTACTGACAAAACTTGCCTTTAACCGCTGACATTAACATTTCGCTTTTTCAATCTTTCATTCTGCTATTGCTCGTGTTTGCTCTAGTTCTTTTTTTCCTGTTTTATTCTATGTAAAGCACTTTGTGAATTTGTTTCAAACAGTGCTACACAACTAAAGTTTATCATTATGATTATTAATTACAGTTCCTCCTACAAGTGAAAGGAACACCGGACATCCGGAACATGGGGTGTAACGGGAACCCAGACCGCCTGAGCTACCGTAAAGGGACCAGAAGATGATCTATCTTGAAGTGAACCCAGATTTCAACATCTTTATCCACTTCTCCTATTTTGCTGTGGATGACTGCGAAGAGGCATCGCTGACGTGCAAGAGTGACTTGTGGTCACTACGCAGCAAGTATCATTGCCCGGGTCTTGTGTAACATTAGGCCACCCAGCGTCTTGCAAAACGAGCGTTGGCTTATTAGAACAACACACACGGGTGTCAAGAGTTTACTTCAGTAAGCTTACAATATATGCAAAGGTTTAACGGATGCTTCATAGAGACCAACAGGTGTTTCCTTACTGCGTACTAAAGTAATACACCGCATTGGAATATTTATTAATTGATATGTGAATGATATAAATCCCACTTCCACTAGGGTTTCGGCAACTTTTATGAAAATAGTTCAATCTAGCTCTATGCAAAATGTTGAGGGTGTTGCGCCGTCAGTTAGGAGTAAGGTGATTTACAGTAATATACTACCTCTCATGTTAAAATAGGTCAAAATGTGGTAATACAAACTCCAAAAGAGGCCTCTGTGAATGACCCCCGTTTGAAAAGCTTGTACAAAGTAATTGATCAAAATTATGGTCGTTTTTGAAGGATAGTATAGGATAGTAATCTTTTTAACAGAAAGATGACACTTTTAGTTACCAGCTGGAGAGATACTAACGATGAACTTCACTCATCCTTTCAGAAACGCACACTGAAGGCCCCAACGGCCACGAAAAATGGCTCCAAACACTCATTTGTGCCCTCTGCTGTGGCCATTCTTAACAATGGGCTACTTAAGGCTTCCCCTCTGTATTACTGCTCTTAAACTGACACACACACACTGTTTATGATTTATTATGCATATATTATCTATTTATTTATTGTTGATATTGTGTTGATATTTTTATACTTGATGTTTTTATACTTGTTTTTAATAGTACCATGTAGGCAGGTGCACACAGACACATAGACCACAATAATGTCATGTGTGGAGTGCTTTTGAAGAACTCCATAAAAATGAAGACGCCCAACTACTATCTCTTTTGAGGCACCAAAGTTTCAATCAGTACAGAAAGTTTAGCCCGTTGCCCTGTTCCTCAAAACACTCCTTTAAAACTTCCTAGATTACCAGATACACTAACTTAGGGTCACATAAACTAAGGTCCTGTTTTCTTTTGACAATAGGGACACAAAGACTGCAAATAATGGAAGTGAAAATTTATTTTAATGTATTGCACATGTTGAAATGAAAGCAATTGTTGCAAGAATTGCATCAGTGCAAACATTAGAGCACTAAAAGAGTAATAGAGTACGCTTTCAGTTCATTGTACATGGAGGGACTGGACACATCCGATCATAGAGAGAGATAAAAGACGTACTTCAATAGAATAAACTCTGCAAGAAGTGGAAACTGTTACTGGTATTGCAGCTGTCAATGGATTCGTCATTCTCTCTTTCTTATTCAGCTTTGTGTCTATTCATACATCATACATAGCCTCCATATAGTGTGTGAAGAAAGTTTGTTTACTCGTGTCATTTGTAAGCACTAGCTTGTAGACTTGTATTTTGAGTCATGACAGGATGATAACACTGAGAAAGCTTTTTTTTCCATCCGTAAATCTCACCCTTCAAGAATATGCGCCTATACTCCTTATCAATACACTCATTAGATCTTGGATAGGTGCTTTAAATAGAAGCAGTAGCGATCCGCGGGGTTTGACATGTACAGATTACTCAACAGGAAACAGGGTGGTGGCAGACATGAAAACATTCACCACCCACACCAGCTAAGATATGTGGCCATCCTCACGTTCACATCAACCATGGCACCTTTCACCTAAATTCCATCGGTTGGTGCTCCAGACACACAACCATCTCGACTGTGATCTGCCATTAAGGCAATGATGCAATGATCTGTGTATCAGGACACTCAAAAACATAATCGCACGGCAAATGTTACATCCACACCGCAGCTTTTGGACAGTTGCTATGAAGATAACATCAACACTAACCAAAGGAACACTTTTGACATCTGTGGTGAGGCAGGGAGGTCAGCGAGCTTTGTTTACATGTGGACCCTATGTCTGCGTCGACGTCATCAGTCCCCGCATGCGTTCAGCAAGAGGAAGGATGCGGCAGCTTTGTAGCGCAGCAGGGGGAAACACCGGAGCCAGGCTCTCTGTATTTACGCTGACCTACATGCATGAAGTGTGCCTGATGACAGCCGTACGACATGTCACGTCTATAGCATGCGTTTGACACTTCTTGTCCACAACCGTCGCCAGGCACAGGAACAGGAAGAGCAACTGCTCTCGGGTGAGTGTCATAACAACCGTCACCAAAGAGATCAACCTCATGGTGTGTGGCTGCGGTTTAAGGAGAGCAACAACACAGTGCTTTTCCATTTGACTGAAAAAAACACAAACAAACACAACTGCTCAGTACAAACACTCATATTCTTAAGATATTGTATATCACCAGTAACAAATGGAAATAGTAGGCCTAAAGTTTCAAATGGATCAATACTGAAAGCTGACCCGGTCTCACTCTGTCTTCACTACCCTATCTAGGTTTTGAAATGATAAGGTCATGAGGAAACACGATAAACATCACAATGCATGGACACCTATCAATCACACCTATCAATTTCCCATTGTTTGGTGTGTGGGTTGACTCAGGCTCAGAGTGCAGAGTCATACTTTCGGAAAAAAAAATTCTCTCTCTCTCTCTCTCTCCTCATGGTTTCACATTCAGGAATTTCCGGATCCCTGCCTGGCTCACTGTGAAAATGATCCGCAGTCTGCAAATGAGACTTCCAGCCAAAGGTCGCCCCACCCGCCTTTAAAGCTGGCTGACTATTGGGAAGTTCCAGGTTAATAACAAAACTGAGGACACACACTGGGAGAGTCAGCACGGATTTTGATGACGTCTGATTATCAACACTGTGTGCAGTTAGACTAAGTAAGTAGGATAGTCTAGTCGCTAATAGGCTAATCGGTAATGAATCTCAGTTTTGGTTCTTATCACTTTTTTTTTTAGACCTGTCATCTTTCCCTTAAGCCAGTGGTTCTCAAACTTTTTCATAGCAAGGACCCCTAAACTGACACAAATTAGACCATGGACCCCCATTTGATAAGATTTTGTCCCAGGGTCCCCAATCTGATAAGATTTTTGCTTTGAGATGTTTTATTACAGAAAGTGTATGTAACCCATGACCAAAATAGTCATACATTCTGTCATTGTGTTATAAATAAATTAAATAAATTATTCCCCTTTTTGCTGGGGACCCCCTGGAACCCCTTCAACCCCCTGAGAAACACTGCCTTAAGCCATCACACAAATTCATTTTGATCATAATTGTTAACTTTCTGACTTATCACTACTGACCATAGCAAATTGTCAGTACAACAGTGGTAGTAAATTAAACTGACAAACACACAGTACAGTGTGTACCCAGATGTGTTGAGAGGCTATCGATTGTGAAATCTCTAAAGGAACACAAAATGAGAATTTGCATCAGCATGAAGAACAGTGATGAGTCACGACAACAATGTCAGATCAGATAACACTTTGTTTTAATAGAACTATGCCTTTAAGATGACTTCCTGTGCTATGGCCACACCTTGATAGTAGTTTTCCCAATGTAGATGAGTGCAGCTTGTTCCATCTTGCCGACCGGCTGCTGACGTCAAGCAGCCGGTCGTGGTTGGGAGTGCTATTACTCACTGTTTAAGTTGCATTCCTTTGCAGCGTGTAGCAGTGCCTCCCTCTTATTTCCCAAACAGGAAGTTCTAGCCAGGACAGTTGCCAAATCATTTATACTATACCAGCAGCAACACAGTTAACTCTTTTAAAGGCCTGAGAGTGTGGGCCAACGTCTGTGTCTTCACACGCTTCCTCAATATGGACTGGCCATAACTGCTATGGTCTTTATAGTAACATGAACCAAAGGTCATTCGTGGCTCTTTTATAATGCAAACAGCTTGGAGACAAGTCAAGAAAACAGTTCTCATTAAGCTTAAAAACGCATACTTTGAAACTACATTGTACAACATTGAAAACTTCTGCATTTCAGTGTAGTGCAAGCCTGACTGGAGGACTGTAAGGAACTCAATGCATTTTCACAACAAGCTATTAAGAAACCAACTGATTTTACATCTATAATGTCTGTGGTCAAGATATGAGAATTCAAAGTCCAGTTTATGAAAATATTCTTATTCTTATACATGGGGGCGATTAGATATTATTTCAACTACATTATGGTACTAAAGGGGGGAATGTGTTTGGCAAGTGGTATAATGATTTCTCTAGAAATGTGAAAGAAGGGCATGTTCTACCACTAGAGAGTAATACTCCCGACAGTGAACTGTAAATAAAAGTGTGGTAATTGATGAACAAACCCAGGTGCAGTAGAGAAAACAGGAAAGTGTGGGCTGTGAGAAAAGGCCAAAGCACTGAAGTCAGTGATCAAAGCGAAGGAACCAAACTCTTCCAGAGTCCCACAGAGCCATCTTGTGGTGCTTTTAAAAGCCTTGACTCAGTCCTTCACATGGCACAGAAGTTTATGCACAATAGTAAACACACTGACTGACACATAACAATGGGGGGATATGAGCTGTGACTCTAACCGAGGTGGAAGATGATTCTCCTGGGGTTGATGGAGGTTTTGGATGCATATTTATGATTATTATGCTTATTTATGAGTCTTCAGGTGGGGCTATCCTGCTGACAATACACGTCATCCCTTGTTTACAGCATTTTGTAACTTGGTTGAAAAACATGCTATAGAATTATTACTATTATTATGAGTATTTTATTTATTTACATACTTAATTACTTTTTTATATCGTTCCAAATGAAAATTTTAAGACATCAGGACATGATTAGATTAAGGCTACCATACAACATGGCCCTACATTAGTGCATGCAACAGAACAGATTAAAATAATGTTATTATTCAATAAACAGAATTGGGACCTTACCTTTGAATTTATTTAGAGAATGGCCTCTCTGGTTTCATTGTCTGTTCACTGTAATAACCCATTACAATCCATAAATATCCCTATGTGTAGTATTCCTGTGGTGCTGCATGTATTTTCTGTCATAAACCGTGATCACTGGCTGTGGCCTGTCCATTACAAACATCTTTTGTTTGATTATAAGCAACTTGTTTGCCTATCTAGGTAGACATGTGACATAGTGAAAATACTGTGAGAGCAGAAGCTACTTTAAGGGGTTAAATATCAAGCCTCCTGCTCTGATGTCACGTTTTTTTTTTTTTAAATCCCCCCACAGCACAAAGTGTTGAAATCTCAACCTCCACTCATGCCAGTTCACTGGAAAACAACCCCAGAAACCCTGCGTATGCACTGCACATGTGGAATGGTCGAGGAGGACCGCATGACACCAGTGAACCCAAGTGTCTGTGGCTGCCATCTTTATGCACCTGGTACATTGGCATGGTGGTGACGTAAGGGCACAAGTTCATGGACTTGGGCTCTGCTCCACCAGGCAGTGCACGCTCTGCAGGGCCATCAGAAAAGTGTGTATCTGCGAAGGACTGTGAAGGACAGGCAAAACAAATCAAATAATAGGTAAGAATAGTCAAATGAGAGACAAAATCAGCTGCATTTATGGCAATGTTCCACATTCCAAGGAATTATATGCAATATAATAGGAATAGATGACCAATAATCTGTTGAGAATGGTGCAACAAGCCTGGGCAATCATCCAGAGCAATTTGTTTTGCATACTGTTAGAAGTTGTCTAGTGTGGGTATGAGCTGTAATTCAGCTGTTGGTCCCAAGCAGGCTAACTGCAGCACAGACACTTGAGTTCGCAGGTTTGAGCCTCAGCTTAGCGAAATACTGTTCACAACCAGACCAGCTGTCCTGGTCCAGAGCCCAGCTGGGTCAGAGGGCTCATATAGATTAATGAATTACAACGCAGTTATTTCCACAAGTCATAAGTAAGGCCCGTAATGTTTTGTCCCACCTTCGGGGGATACTTGAAGCAGCTGTTCTGTTCGAATCACCCAAATTACACTGAATATTGGTCCCATTTAACAAAGCTGCTTGTAACACTACTGATCCTGGGCCAGACTGAACGTGGAACCTGGGGCAGAACCAAGACATGGCTCTGTTAAGTCTGCTGTTCACTTCAGCCCAAAACTGTCTAGTGTTGTGTGTTGTGCAATGTCAGGCCTAGACATGGATTTGCTTTTAGCTGACTCAGTTACCTGAATGAAGTGCTGACATGTATACATATTTTTGCCTTGGGACAAATAATCGCTTTTCATTCAGTCTTTTTCCAGCAATGTTCTCAAATCTGCTTCATATCCATTGAATCTCAGCTGTGTGAATACCTCCGATTCATATAGTTGAGTTTTCTCTATGTTACATGTGATAGCTGTGCCCCATCATAAGGCACATCAGCCCTTTTCATACCTTCTGGAGTCCTAACAACGAGATGAAAACATGTTGATGTGTGACATTTTATTACCACCGTCATTGTTCAGAATTAAGACTGAGAATGAAGTTGAACATAAATCTGTTCCAAAAACCAGAACAAATCAACAGTAGACATTTTTATTAAAAAAGGAAAACAATGAATGTAAATAAAAAATACATGTTTTCGAGCTCAGCATAAGTATAGAAAAACAGGAAAACCTGGTGCAATGGCTGCCCAGGTGCTGAGATTTAATCCCTTTCTGAAGCAGAACAAAATAAACTCAGCACACTGAAACCTGATTTGAAAAAAATATATATCTATACGGGTGTGTCCATGGACAGGACATTTATACATTCTAGAGAAAGGTACAGCTGTGGGACTCAAGCACTGTACTGTTTTGAGTCACAAAGGTAAACTGGATGCTAGCAGCTGATCTAATCTCTTCTTAGGACATACTTGTTGATTCACAACTGCAGCGTGCTAAAAAGGTAAAAGTAATCATACAAAACAATATTGCCAGCTCAGGGCCACGCCATGACAAACCGGATCATCACTACAGTGTATTATTTCTTCCCTGTGCTGGTGTTTGATTTTTGGTTTGTTCAAAATCCCTGGCTCCCTGTTCAGGCAGGCAGGATGGTTTAGCATTCAGAGGTTGGCAACTTAAAGGGTGACATACTAGTAAGTATCTGTATTGCTGGCGAACAGAGAGGGGCGTTAGCTACTTTATTGTGTCTCCGTTGGTTAAGCTGGCATTCTTGTGTGTAAACGCGGCTCCCTGTGTTGAGGCTGAAACACATTAAACGACTTCACGGCGCGCATCAGGCGCACTCAGGTATGTTACGCATTCACTCCTCTCAGCATGAAAAGCCTCTGCACATCTCATCCGTTACGCTGACTCTGAAAAGTTGCTCTCCCTGAATGATTCTAATAATGAAGCAACTCCCTAAGAGCCAAATTGTAGAAAAACTTCAGATTTTGCTGCTGCCAATTTTCGAGAATGCCAGGCGGAGGGGAGAATGAGACGCCTCACACCGAGTCAAAACAGAGCGGCGCGAGACGCGCAGCGAGTGCACCGTTTCTATTCAAAACTTACTGTACCGACAAGCGGGCTGTTCCGTGTAACCGTCGAGCTACCAGGGCAAGATTAAGCATGGGGATCAATTACCAGGAGGCACCCTAGATTACATCTCACATTTGACGTAAATGTTATTATATTAACTTGAATATTTCTCACTAAGTAGATTTAACTCAAGCATCAGTAGAAAGCTCCAACAACTACCACTCGCACAAATGTACACGCACACGCACACTCTCACTCAACCAGCATGCCCCCTGCAGCCCTACATGGGCCGCTAGTGGAGACCGTTAAGATGTCAATGCCCCCCCTGCATGCATCCCTCATCTAGTGGGGACAGGGTTGCTTCCCTCTAGCTTCCACACACTTCACCTTACTTTTGGGTTTAATACTGACCCATCTACAGCACAAAAAAATTTAAAAAAAAACAAAGCTTGGTATCTCCCTTATTGGTATGCCTTTTGACAGGCAGGTCAGAAATCTGGCTCTGTGATTTCTGATCCATCTGTGTAAGGAAAAAACTAAGATTTGTGGAGAAAAAAAAAAGTGAAAGCCTGCTGGACACATTGGTAAAGGCTGAAATGGAAGAACACTTACGAGTGTCATTTGGTAAATGAAGAGAGGGCACACATGTAAAAATGGGCTGACAGACCATTCAGCCTGGTTCACAGAGTGGTTCACAGAACACAGGAGCTACAACATACCCTTTCCTCTACTGCTATAAAGGGAAACGTGTGTGGACTCTGGTATTTTGAAGTCGGCACATGTATTTGGGATGTGACACCTGAAAAATTGAGGCCCTGAGCATCCAAACTGACAGTTTGAAGGGGAGTTACGGCGGGTAAGAGGGAAACGGCAGCCCCTTATTCCCGACCAGCCGTCCCCTTGCACTGCATTTGTAAATTAAACGAGTGAACCTGAATCCACTGAAGTTCAAATAATCCACTCACTCGCAGAGTAAACCCAGAGTCAAAGAAGACCGGCCAGACCGGCCTAATTCACTCTGCAAAAACAGTGAAAAGAAAGGGAGGAACAGAAGGAGGAGGAAGGAAAGACATCAATGGAAACAGGCTCGATAACAGACATAAGCACCGAGAGCCAGTGCCGTGCACAGGCACACGTTGGCTAGTAGAGGGGGCCAAGACCCGGCTGCAGGGCGGCTTTCCTCTGGCTGCTCCGCTGCCTGGGTGAACTCCGGCTCTTCTGCCTCGTGCTGCTGCTGCTGTTGCTGGGATTTGGTCGGAGCTTTGGAGGTCTGATCTTGGATTCCCGTCTGGAAATCCGGCTGATCAGCAGACTCAGCAGGAGGCTGGGGGGCGGCGAAAATCATCCTTCGCAAATCGGGCTCTTGTGAGGACCTGAGAGAGAAAAACTGGCGAGCCGG
>OMOV01001661.1:1540-12102 GCA_900312565.1 Beryx splendens
ATTGTCGGGTCTTGTCACGGCACCAGTCCAGCAGCATCTGCTTGATGGAGTTTGCGTTGGGCACACCAAAGCTGGTGGAGCGCTGGACCTTGTTTACCTTGGCGACTGCCTGATTCCCCGGGCTACAGAAAAAGGGTGCAGGGCTTTGTGTTAATATTTACATGCTTTGATATGTTCCTTTTCTTTCTTTGGTTGTATGACATTTCTGTTTATGCTTACCCCCCTCCCTCCTTCTCTAGCTTCTCTATCATGGCTTTGCGGGACTGCATGGCAGAGGTCTTGGGCAGAGTCTGAGCCCTCATCAGCTCCTTGCGCCTCTCCGCCTGCCTTCGCTCCACAGCAGCCAGACCACTGTTGCCGCTGCGGGACGACGAGTCGTCCTCACGATCAAACACACTGAGGCAGGGAGACATACAGCTTGAATTAATTTGTGAAGGTGCTGGAATTTTAATTTTAGTGTAAAGTGTAAAGTGGCTGATGTTTCATAACCCACCTGCCCACTTTCTTGCTTGTGCTAGAGGAGGAGGAGGAGGAGGAGGAAGAGGTGTAGCTGTATGATTTGGACTGGACTGTCCCTCCTGGAACACAGAGAGCAACAGGTTATGATAAATAAACTCTCATATGAATGATATTGATGGTAAAACTGTAATGACTAGTGATTTAAAGGAGAGGGGAATAAAGTCATGACTCACTGTCTGTTTTCTGCACATAACTGGCCTCCATGATGGTGCTGCGTGTTGATCTGCTCCCATCATCTAAACACACACATGCATTTCAAATGATTTTTTGTAAATATTGTGACAGTGTCAGTTTTATGGCTGCCGGTGCCCCTAAAACATGTTCCTCGTCTTTTGCTGCATGTTTTAATTGTTTTTAGTGGCGTCTTTGTCATGATGATGCAGCTTATGTGCGTCTGCTCAGCTTACCGTCTTTACTGTTTCTTTCAACATTACTGGTTTTATTTTGTTTTCTGTTACATTCTGTAAATTGCTTCCCTTCTTGTCTCGTCTCCTTGTTATTCATTTTTCTGCTTTCCCCCCAATTCCTCATCAGGAGACCTTTTGCATTTTGCCAGGCTATTGTGGTAATGTTGTTGTTTTCAACTGACTTGCCTGGTTAAATAAAGTTTAATTTTAGGTTTTTGTTTTGGCCTACCAGACTGGGCAAAGCGGTCTGTCTTGGTGACTTGGCTGTGGGTGGAGCCGTCTGCTGACTTCTCCACCTTCCTTATCACCACCTCTCCTGCTCCGGCCCCTGGGCGACCCTTCTGCCCGCGCTCCTCTCTCTGCTGCCGGAGCTCCTGCAGGCGGGTCTCACGCTCCTTTTCTCTCTGGTCTGCGATGGAGGAGAGGAGGGAAATGATGATGTCAGTGGAAAAAGAGGAGGTGGACAAGGGGCCCTAAACAAGCTGACAGCAACTCATCTGACTGCCGCAAAGATGGATTAAACACAGCTTCCAACTTTGACGCGATACATTTCAGGATTCTTTCCACAGTACCATAAAATTCCTCTGCACACACAAACACCCGCAGGTGGGGGAGGCAGACAGCCAAGCCAAAGCTGTCAAGTAATATGTACTGCACAAACATCACAGATCAAAGACAGGAAAGAGACTCTGATTGTCCCCTGCGGAGAGCTGTGCCAAGTCCAGCCAACAATGTCCAGCATACTGATACCTTAACACCTCCACTGCTCCCTCGGGCATCACTTGTTCATTTACCTTGATGAGTTTAAATACAGTATACATTGTTACTCTTACGGAGATCAATTCTTAAGCTTTTCATTTAGCGTTGTCTAAGATCTTGTGCCATATCCGCAGAGGTTAGGGCAATATAAGGAAATACAGGAATAGGGGTTTTTGTGTGCTGGGTGGCACCGAGTGCACTGAACCTTTTTAGATTTTTCGAGCATAGACTCGCAGCTATTAGGAGTCTCAACCGTCAGCTCAGCACAACCAGACATTAGGTGGAACCATCTGGTCAGTGCTTGTCACACGACAGAAAAAAACTGGACTGGGAGACATTTCAGCACCGCTGATGCAACACGCTGAGGTGAGTGCAAGGTATTCAAACATAAACAATAAAAATCTAAATTCATGCATGTTAACAGAATTATCAACATATCCTTCATCGTCCACCAAACGGGTTCCTCTCAAGTATTTATGCTTTCTGCTGCAATTTTGCAGATGCGATTGATAACAGGGAGTGTTAAGAGTTCAAAGAGTTAAATAATTCCACTGGTTTGACGATGACAGGATGGTGCACACAAAAACACAAATGCAGGCAGGTATAAAAATGTTAATCCACACTGCACACCAACCTGTCCTACCTATTTCCTCTTGAGTACATCCCAGCATGACCTCTGAGGGCAAAATGGGTAGAAATAATGCAATTGGGCGATTTGGCAGGTTCATTTACTCAGTGATATAAATTGTAGCAGAAAAGACAGAAAACGGCACTCCTACGCATGAAAAAATAAGATAGAAAGCACCAAGCTTGATGAAAAATGAGCGAGTCTGTATATGTGTAAGTCTGAAAGCTTTTCGGGGTTGAGAGAAAGTAATCATGAAATAGTGAGAGAGAAGAGAAAACATGTAACCGTGGATACTAGAGTGATGGGTAGAAGATTGCTTTCCTTTTTTGTATCACTCTCACCTCTCTTTCTCTTACGAAGATCCCTCATTGCTGCCCGGATCATCTTCCTCTCCTCAAAGTCTTTTGACTCATCGAGCTGTTGAAGAAAAAAAGAAAAAGACAAATGGAAACAATGAGAAGTCAGGCCTCAGAAAAAGCCACAGTGGCAACACGGCTCTATATTTATGCATGCACAGCACTGTGCGTACACACAACACCCTGGGCAGTGACTTTTCCAAATATACCCTCACATAGCTGGCAAGATTTAGCTTTTATACACAAACTCGCTGCATGACTGAAGAGGCTGTATTTGTCACATGGTGCTTTTAAATCTAAGTGATGTGGAATAATTGTGAGGTGTGAAGTACCATTTTGTCAAGCAGCTCCTCATCCTCAATGGCAGCCAGCTGTTCAGCAGTCAGTTTTCCAGAGCGTTCATCAGGTTTGGCCTGAGTGGTTGTAGAGCCGTTGGGGATGGCTGGGGCATGACAGGCCACCTGGACAGATGGCCCAACTGAAAACATCGGCTCAGAGGCCACCACAGGCTCCGTCTCCATCTGAGCACAGACACACACACACACGCCATGAGCAACAGCACACACATACACACACATGCCAAAGGAGGAAGGATCATTTGATTCGTTTCAGATTGCACAGATGTGGAAGTTATTGTCTGTATAGTAAATTTTAATTCATTAAATTTCAGATTAAATTAAATATAATCTGAAAAGTATGACCTTTGTTGGATATGTGTGCATTACTGTCAGTTATATCTCCAAGCCAAACAGCTGGAGGTCAGGCTCTCTGCAGGTAGTGAGAAACCATGTAGCCCTGACCCATATGAGACCAGGACAAACAAAGACAGGGGGGAGGTGGAAGGGAAGTGAGTCTGCCTACTGGAAACCAATCTACAGCTGGGTTACAAAAGGCACTGAGGCTTGCTGACATTTAGGAGATAGTGAGCACAGTAAGATTTCCTTGAACCATAATAGGCTTGAGCATGTGACGTTGGTGGTACTCGTATATGTATATTTCTATCTCAATACTCTCTCTTTTGACAATGATCTTTCTCTTGTACCAAGTCTGCTCACTCCCCACCTCACATCACTTCTCCCAGCCCCTCTGCCTTCCAGCACTGCGTGGATAAATGTCCCAGACAATTCTGCTAAGTCACAGTTAACTTAGTTCACAGACTATGACTGATACACTGGGTGTCTAAATGGTAAAAAGCTGCCGAGAAACAAGCGTTAATGTGACAGGTAAGATACACCACTATGGCTGTAAGACTGGAGTGCTGCATTACCAGACATAAACTCTGAGGAATAACATCCCAGGCTGGCCTT
Organism: Beryx splendens; assembly: GCA_900312565.1. Taxonomy (NCBI): domain Eukaryota; kingdom Metazoa; phylum Chordata; class Actinopteri; order Beryciformes; family Berycidae; genus Beryx; species Beryx splendens. Next base: position 5,517 of record OMOV01001661.1, read on the forward strand.
TCAGGGTGCTGGAATGTATACCAGCGAAGGGGCAGCTGTGCAAGGAGCAGTTAGCGCATGAGCAGAACAGTAAAGAGGCAGAATTGTGTTTACTGTACATCCACTGCTGATGAGGACGTGGAGCAGATGAGCATAAACATGACATTTTAGTTCGTTAATATAGGCCTGGCTATCTACCAGTGTTTTCTGAGTGACCATAAACCCTATAGATAACACCTCTTAACTTTTCATATGGTGTTGAATGCCTGTGCCAGACTATGGGTTCTGGCTGACTCTGGCTTCATTGTTTTTGTTGTAATCGAGTCCAGGTCCAGATATAGCTCAGACAGCTGGCCCCGTCCCCACCAGCAATCTCCCTGCCCTCTCCTCCTGAGGGCCCCAGCCGGGCCAGATCCGGCCAGGGAGGGACAATGCCCAGCACAGCCTGTGCTGTGTGATCTAGGGTGGCCCCTGGTTTTAAGGCTTTCTGGACACAGAGTTCTGACCCATGGGATAGGTTGGACTGAGAGCCACTTGACCGCAGAGGAATGTTTTTGGACACAACACAGCCAAACAAGGCCTCTAAGTCAAGCAATGAGAGAATGTGTGTGGGGTGAGTGAGAGAATTTCTGATACAATGGTCAGTTACACTTGGTGTGAAGAGTCGTGATTAATAAAGCCTCCTTATTCTCTTGATCATCTGAGTCATTATTGCATAGAAAAACTGCTTTTTGTTTTCTTTCTCTAAAGGGAGGACTACAATCTCTCTTTTCACATCACCACGGTGAGCTACAGTACAGTCTTCTCCAACGGGTTTATGAAATGGCTGATAAGGGAGAGCTATGTAAATCTGCACACACATAGGGGTTAAGGGTCAGATAAGGTCATTCTCCATGCAGCATAGTCATCTGTCTGTGGAGATCAACTTAAAAAAGAAGCCCATCATTTTTACTGGGGCAGTTGATTGGCAGACCCAGCTGTCTTTGCAGGATTAGACTGGACTATGAACTCTGTCCAGTTGAATAACTGAAGATAATGCCACAAATATTCCTCAAAATGTCATCAATGTGCACACAAACACACCTGCACAAGGTATATTTGTTATTTGACTTCAAGGTACAGTATAGTGCAACATGGCTAATGATACGTGCCAACTGAGTATCATGCCAATCATAAGAAATTCCACTTTGATCTATACTATAACAGGAACAAATGTCTATACTTTGTTCTTTGACTTATTAAAGAGTTGGTTAAAGAGTGAGTAGAAAGCAACAGAGGGAAGTACACAATGAGCCTCTGGCACAACCCTAACCTGAAAAAGTGGCTAGAAGTCTGGAACATTTTTAACTATAGGCCAGAATTATATCTGTTCTCATGCTGATCAGTCTCAAAATCTGATAGTTTAAAAGGTTTAGAACCTTTGTCAGAAGGTGAGAGAGAGAGTTTGAGCAGGAGACCAAGGGGATGTCATGGTCAGGCTGTTGTTCCTCGGACAAAATGGCAAAAAGCACGCTCACTTTTTTCTACTCCTGAAAGTGTGTCCACTCAACACATTTTTCCTAACAGAACACATACCTGCATGCACACACACATATTGTACACACACTAGTGCTGGCCAGAACACGATCAGAATCCCATGGTATGAAAGGATTGGAATACCTCAGTGACAAATGGCAGTGAAGTCCCACACATAAACACAATCTGGCAAAACTGAATGACAGCTGAGATGGTCAAGCTTTGTTAAAATGAAGGGAGGGAGTAATGTAAGTAATTGCTAGCCAATCCCCTGATATTGAGAACATTGGAACAACAACCATTCCCTTACTTCAAGAAGCTTATCTGGATTAAAAGAGGTCAGAACCTCAGTGGTTATAGGCGCATGAAGCCATTAAGAGAGAGCTGTACCATGCTGTTGCTGCAAGAAATGTTTCCCATCAGAGAGGGAGCAGAGAAGGAGCGGAGCGTTGCAAAGGTGGGAGGGTGAGGGACAGGTACTGGCTCAGGCTCAGGTTTGGAATTCTGAGGTGCGTCCTTCCCATTGGTTACAGACTCCGAGTCCTGGGAGCATGATTCGGGCTCCGGAGGCACACTTGATGGAGCACCCAAGGGTGCGCTTGATGGCGTATCCTGGGGTGCATGGGATTGAATACCCAGGCTAGATGGAGTATCTGGGGGTGCGCTAGAGGGAATATCTTGAGGTGCACAGGATGGAGTACTCTGGGGTGCACAGGATGGCGTATCCTGGGGTGCATGAGACTGAGAACCCAGGCATGCACTAGATGGAGTATCCCGGGGTGTACAGGACTGAGTACCCAGGGGTGTGCTAGATGGAGTACCCGGGGGTGCACTAGACAGAATATCCTGGGGTGCACGGGATGTTGTATCCTGGGTTGCACAGGATGGAGTATCCTGGGTTAGGCTGGATGGAGTATTGCTTCCACATGGAATGGAGGGTGAGCTTTCAGGGCTGGGCAGTACGTATATTGCAGGTTCAGGGAGCCCCATTACCTGGCACAGGGCCTCCACTTGCCTCACCAGCCTCTCCTGCTGAATCCTCAGCCTCAGGTTCTCCTCCTGCAGGCTGGCCAGGACCTTGGCCAGAGGAGCCACCTGGGCTGCTGCCTCCTCCAGCCGGGCATCCACTCGCTTTCCAAAGGCCTGCAGGTCGCTGTGGATTTCCCCCACTGCACAGCGCAACGTTAGCTCAAAACTCTCTTCTGCAACCGGCTCCTCTTCATCCTCCACCTGCTCCTGAGCAAGCAGATCTCCAATCACCTCCTCCAGGCCAGACTCAGCACAAAGGCTATCTGGGCTGCCCAATGCCTCTGGAGCCTCCGAGGCTGGGAGGAAGTCCAGGTTCACCCCAGGCATGGCCAGGCCTGCTGCACTCAATGTCACCAGTTACACTGAAATGTCAGTCCTTTTTCAAGGAAATACAAAGTCCTTTTTTTTCAAATCCACTCGTGTCCCTTTAAAGTTGGGATCTAAGACCAGAGAAATCACAAGGTTGTGGCCTTTGCCTCAAATGAGGGGGATAGAGGGTTTCCTCTCTGTCTGCCTGTTTACAGAGATCCTCCAAAACAACACGCGTTCTTTATACCCCCAGCAAATCTCCCCTCTTTAGTGGCCTATACCCTGACAGCCAATGAGCATGCAAGGAATCCTGTTTCCAAGGCAGCAGTAGACCCGGCCCCCCTTTTTTTCTCAGGTGCCATGGACATGTCTATTTATCACTGGCCCAGCCATTATTCCACTGAGTCAGTCAGGCCTGGGGGACTGAGGCCTAGGGGGGAGTAGTAGTGGCAACAATTCAGAACCCCCCCCCTCCCTCTTTCAACTTTCCTTTTATTTAGAGCCCTTGTCCTTCACACCTCGACTGGCAGGCAACTAGGGCTTTAGACGTGGCTCTGGGCCGAGTTATATATCAGTGCTTTACTCCTCTTTAAACTGTTTTTTTAACAAAATGCAACCTCTGAGGCCTGACAGATTGGGTTAGATGAGTTGTATGACTCTGGTTCAGAATGCAGACCTCCGGAGGGAAGGTCAGTCCAGGAAGAACAGTGTGATTCGGGCAGTGGCAGAGCAGGCTGGGTGGGTGACCAGTGTGGTGAGGGAGAGCTGGGGCCCAGTTCTGCCAGGCTATGGGCAAGGCTCTTGGGAAGGACAGCTCAGCCCTTCTAGGATTTGTTTTGGGCTTACTGACATAGAACAGAACAGTGATCCTTCCAGCTGCTGCTCATGTGGATGCCTCAAGAGCTTTGTGCGTCAAGTTGAATGCTCTCCAAGAACACTGATACAGGTCCATATCTTAATGTGTGTGTACGTTGCTCATACAGTAAGAAGTTCAAGTACATTTATCAAATGCTTACCGGGGCTATTTTGGCAGATCACAGCTGACGCAGATAAAATCTAATGCTCATATATCTTTAAGCAGAGTCTTTGTTTAGAAGTACAAGGTTGCATAACCATGTGCGATAAACGTGTGGCTTCTTGCCGGCATAAAAATATTACATGAGAATTATACCGGTTTTAAAGAGCACACACAAAACGGTGGATATTCACTGTAACTTGTCAATACTCTAATAGACTACAGTCACTGGACAACCAGTATTCTTATTTTTCTGTACACATACGGTAAACATAGTGCGCTAATCATCTAAGCTCTGAGTAATCAGGACTGGCATAACACAGAGTTCAGCACACATCTCTTGATCAACTTTATCGCTCAGTGGAAAACTATGTGAAGGACACAGCTTGTGACCGAGGACAACGGTGGTCTTTCCTGGGATTTATAGGAAAGCAGAGCAGTTCGCAGAAAGAATCTGGCCTCTACGGAGAGCGGAGAGAACTGTGACTGGCCAGGTGGAAGTGGGTCAAACCCTAAGAAGGACATGGCTCTAGTCTTACCGCGCATCAGAGCGTGAAAAATGATGGGAGAAAAAGAAGATGATGGAGAAAAGAAGGAGAAAGAGAGAGAGAGAGAGAGACTAGAAAGTGTACACACACACACACTCACAAATTGTGCCACACTTTGCTGCATGCAGGTCTGTATTTATGATTATTAGGGTAGTCTACTAATGTGGTAGTGTGAATCAGACAGAAATGTATGTCTTCCATCTCACACAAGTGACAATGTCTGTGGCTATTGTGAAACCTCTCCTGCTATTTACAAAAGTGTTTCTAAAAATACCGTAGTGCAGCTTCCTCCAGAGCCCAGCAATAAAACAATGCAGAGACTTTGGTCAGGCACCACTCCAGAGAAAAGCCAACAGGACAATGGGGAAAAATGCTCTTAGAGAAGTTTAAATCTAGCTGGTAATAAAACACGATGGTTCAGGCTGAGTGGATTGTTTCACTGACAAAACCTACGTAGTTCATCCAAAACACAGAATCTCAGACTCTTTCTCTCCAGTATGCGCCCCAGTCTGCAGACCAGGCTTTAGTCTGTGACACACGTGAACTGGTTGGGTAACCAGCGTGTGTCAGTGATCGGTGGTATGTTAACAATGGGGTGCTTATCCCTCTATGTTACAGTGAGGCTGGGGATGACAATCCGTCACTGACTGCGGGCCTGAGTCTATGTTCACACAGCGCCTTACCAATGTGACCCAGGGCTCTGCAGTAATCTCTATCCGTACAGGAAAGAGACTCACTTTTCTGTCATCACCCTGGATATAAAGCGATGGCATGATTTATATTTGTGGCCATGGCCCAAGGGCAGCAGTCAGCTTGGACGGACAGCTGAGATGAGCAGGGACAGCTGTGAGCACTTGGCCCAGAGCATGTCGTAGGCATCGATAAGCAGCAGCCTGCCTCACATGTCTGTAACATACTCTCATCATTCGGCTGAAACACTACCAGCATCTTGACCATGCCATTCAATTAATCCATCGCTCTCTCTCGCCATGTTAAACTAGTCGCTCCTTTTACTCTCTTTCCAACGTTTATCTCATTTAAAACTTTTCTCTCCCTTGATTCTCAAATGGATTCTTACTTTTAGTCAATCTACTGCAAATGCTGATGCTATAAGCATAACCAGTTTTTACAGGCATTACAATAAAAAAAAAAAACTCCTAAGGAAATAGTAGAGGTTTTGAATGCTAAGGACAGACCCCCGAGGAGAAGCCTAGACCACCCAACTAGATCAGAGTCCCAGACAGGAACTTCCATAGTCAGTAAACAGCAAAAACAACAAGAACATCTCATTAAAACCTTACACTGTATAGTGCATTCACATCAGCACAATCTCCTTGCTATAAAGAACATGTAAATGAGTGCCGATAATGTTCTCCACAATGTACAAATCTCCCCAACACGTCAACCTCTGCACCAGCTCTGACACAACCTTGAACTTCCACTAGACAAGAGAAAGTCGGAGAACAGGTGGTCGCTGGATCAGTCTAAAGGCGGCCCACCTTCCCCTGGTTGATGCTAACCAACAGTGTCTGCTAGTATTTTCACAATCTCATTAGCCAAGTCACTTCCATGTTTGCATGGCAAAACTTGAGCAAGCCTGGCAGATCAGCTGCAAGATCAGCCCTGTTGATTTACAAAAGGAAAGAGAGCGAGAGGCGTGAACAGGCGTGAACTACCTATTGTCAAAGCCCCACAGTTGATCATGAAGGAATTCATATTAAGCCTATACAGACAATAATGATGTGATTTTATGGATAACCATCTATGCTTTACCTTGCCAAGTGATGTAAGCATGCAGTCATGCATAGTCTACTACACTTTGCAGCTTGCGTTAAGGTCTGTGGATCAACCATCTCCAACAGCTATGAATAACAACACAGCAAGCACTGCAATAACAATTTAGGGCTTAACTAATCATCGGTAACTGATACATGTAGCATGCCACACCATGCTGGTGGGTTGGTATTAGAAACAGTGAGAGTTCCTGGCAGGAGAAGAAATAATAATTCCCTAAAATCACCAACACAAATTACAACAAATTATTCAACTGCACTCAAAAGTCATATTATTATTTTTTTTTTTCCAAAATTTGACAAGCACAACCTGCTTTGAAATATCAGACACACATTAACATTCCACAAAGACGTTACCTGCATGTAGTTATAGCGCAGATCGGAAGAGCGTCGTGTAG
>OMOV01001683.1:1619-12912 GCA_900312565.1 Beryx splendens
GTAACTATATGAGAATTCAAAATAACTGTTTTTTTTTTTTTTTTTTTTTGGGGGGGGGGGGGTATTTTAAGCAACCCTACAAAAACATTACATTTCATGATTTGTTCAAGAATCCAATTGGGTACAAAGCTTCTGAGTTTATGGTATTGTAGTCACATTTCATCATTTAGATAATGAGGAAAAATTATATAAAAAAATGGGGTAATGCCATGTTCTTCACCTTCCCATGACCTCTCATATTGTCATGATGGGGTCATTAGACAGGATGTCACATTTCTAACCATGTGCTCTCTGTTCTATTCACACATTATAGGCTTCACAGGACACAGAAATAATGACATAAATGTTTCTCGTGGGCGTTTATCGTGTTAGGAGATATATAAATAAGGCATTGTTAGAAATGTGAGACTATTCCCTTTTTATTGTGCCCACTTGTGTTATTGTGTAATGATATGAGAGGACAGTAAAATATCGTTTTCCCCTTTGTTGTATGGCAGAATTCCAAAATTCAAGGTAAACGAGCTGCTAGTTTCCACAGATGCCATTATATTAATTTGTGTGATTTTTAGCCTTGTGTATTCAAATTCCACATAAGTTGGCAAGACATGGCACCTATCAATCATTGCTCTAACTTAAAGGCAGAGCAAGGGGGAGGTGAAGTAAGTTGTCTATATGTGGAGATGAAAAATTAGAGTGAAAATTCAACTTTGCTCCAGCTAAATGAATACGCAGGGGAACAGATGCAGATGCTCCGTTTGTGCCATTGCTCAGACGTGTGTGCTTGGTCTGGGCTTTCTTAACTTCTCTGAATAGAGCAATAACCTATGCATTAAATATTAATTGTTTTTGAAGTTCTCTGAATAAAGCAAAAGGCATATGAATTAAATATAGTTTTTTCTCTTAACAGCATTAGGGTTTCCCTGCAATACAGAAATGATCACTATTCATCTTCTTAAACATCCTTTTCTTTGCAATATTTTTCAGTCAATACAAGGATCCGGTGTCTTATGGCCGCCTGACATGGTGCACAAGAGTTAGTGATGATGTAACTGAATTATCAAGTGACACTGAGGTGTATTAAGTAGAAGGCCATGTGAAATATAATTAAAAATGCTGTATGAGAAATATAAAGCTGTTAAAAATCATCAATCTGAAAAAAAGGCATATGAATAATGTTTGTTTCAGTTCATGACATCCAAGATGAACTCTACAGTATGAAGAACACCATGGCTTGTGCACAGCCAAAATGGTAAATTCAGCAGAAATATCTCCGGGCTGGAATTTACCTTACCAGATGGAAAAACAATGCCATGCATGAAGGCTAAGCCGCGGGGGTCCCTTCTCATCTGGCTCCCTGCTGAATGTCACCTCTACCAAAACGGATCAAAGGAAGTGCCACCTCATATTATAACTGCTATGCTAAATCAGCAGAATTTGGATCATTACAAATTTGATTACCGCCTGTCCAACCTCAATGTTCCAAGCTAATTTGCCCGCAACGCTCACTTGTCCTTGCAAAGAGGAGGAACTGTTTGAGAATAAAACTGGGAAATACTTTCTTTCCCTTCACCACAAATCAGTGGCCGGGTTGTGGCCATGTGATCAGCAGAAGTATTCACGACCTGCCGTGGTCATTAGGAGGGATTGTTAGGAGAGACAGCCTCTGACGTATAATACAACTGTGCAGTTCATTTCCTGCCTGACTTCCAACAAGGGCCAAGTAGTCTACTTGGTGTGGGAAATTATGTGAACCCCAATCTCAATTCTTTTTCTCAGTTTTGAACATCATTATTTAAGCAAATGCTTAAATTCATCCCATAATTAGTAATATTGATAAAAACCAATTGGATGTGCAATTTCTGTGGAATGCCTACTTTTTCAAGCACTTATAGATTAAATGAACTTAATGCATGAGGCATTTTATCCATGTTCAAAATAGAGAAGCTGACATGTAGCTTTATAACGATATCCCAAACACACATTGAGTTCTTTGCCATTATGTGATAAGCCACAGCCACATGCTACAATCAAAACCAAGCTTTACATTTTGACTCATACTAGAGCCCAAGAGCATCTGCACCAAATCTGATTCAATTTGAATTCAAAAGATGAAGACATTTTCCTAGCATTAGCCCTTTGATTGAAGTTAAATTGCCTTGGCAGACATGGTTTCACCTGCACTGAACAAGTATTGAATAGATATCAAGTTTGATGATGGACAATCTGTTGTGGGGTTCAACCAGTTTTATGGTAAGCTATGGCCTTTCTCAAATTCATTGGTAAATGGCATATTGTTTATCTGAATGGGCCTATTTATATACCATTGTCCATAAATAGGCAGTCAGTCAGCCAAAAAAAAACCAAATAGTCCATTTGTACAGCAAGGTATCGTCACTGTAGTTAATTTCTCTCTGACATGAATGAGTTAGTGTGATAGGAGTGCATTTTCAACTCATGCCTGCTTATGTCACTTAATAGTATCTACACCGCTAATGTTAAAGGGAGTGTTTTGATTCCTGCTCTTGTTTTTATTTGGTTTCCTTCCTTCTCTACCGTACCATGTTCATATCATGGGGATCACTGATGCCCTCAGAAGCGTCTGTTGAGATGGAAACGCTGGTGTTTTTTCCTCATGAAATGAGAATAAGTGAGAACACCAGTGTGCTCGAGTAATTCTTTTTTATATTTAAGTTCATATCATGGGGACTGACAGGGGGACACAGAAAGGTAGATAAAAAACATCAGTGTTTTTATATCTGTCATCATTTTCCTTCGTAGTTTGTCCTATGTCATTTTTACAAGGTCTGGCCACACGCTCCATGGCCCTTTTTCAATCGCCTAGCAGGATAACTATCTTTAGATCCTCTCATCTCCCTTCCCTTTGCTCTTGACATGGTGAAAGTCTGGCACTGGTGAACACAAATGAGTGTGAGCTGTAGTGTGTGTAAGCCAGTGGAGAATGTAAGCCTTTCTAGTTTGGATGCTTATTCATCCTTTCTCAGCACAGTGTAATACTGTACAAACATGGCCAAACATGCCGGACACGGTCAACATCCTCGACAGTGCAGCAGTTTGGGATCAATGAAACAGGGATTGTCCATTCAATTCAACAACAGGCAGAGAGTTTCTCTGTAGCCAAGCAGCATTATTTACACCTGTGGGAATGAATGGACACTGTATTAAGACTAGCTCCCTTTTCATGATGGAAATTTCATTACAGTAGATTCTATTTCCATCATCAATTATTAAAACATTGCTGCTTAATGAAGCAATCTTCTAGACACTGTATGTTAATGATGCCCCACAGATCAAGCATCAAGGATTGCACAGTACGTTGTATTTAAATCAGCAAAATATATAGTAGTAGTAAGTGTTATCTTTTTGCATTTTGTATCATAATTTTAAAAAAAAGAAGCTATCTCTTATTTGAACTGTACTATTTTATTTGCTTTTGGTGTATTGGGGCTTCACATTAATCTGAATAAGCTGAGCTGCTTTAGGGAGAAACATGAGTAATATTGTTGAGCACTAATTTTTGTTTTTGTAGCTTGCTACAAATGCACTATACACAACTACAGCTTTTAAAGAGTACAGCCCCAGACTACTGCCTGGTAGTAGTCTTGTATAATGAAATCTGACATGTTTATTGTTGAGGGCTATTTTGCTTAAGCCAATACGCAACTTCACTGGGGCATAGCCAATCGGGACTGGGGCATATAGGGAGAGGGCAGGCAAGCTAACCCTTTGTTTAGAGTCTTTTGGCCTTGTGGCAATATCTCGCCTCAGTGAGACTGCTGTAAGCTACACAGCCTGGCCTAATTTCATCTTCAATCAGTGTCTCAAAAGCCATCAGGGGTAACTAGCAGCTCTAGCTCAAAGTGCATCTCATTTGCTTTTCTTGTTATCAATGCATGATATTGTGCTCCATGATCTTCCTACTTAATTCAGCACAACTGTTGTCAGACAGACTGAATGCAATGGATGTTAAAATATCTTATTAGCACACAGCAACTGCTGAAGAGCGAAAAACAGATGGTTTGGAGAGGACGATTAGATTACCTCCTCCAGTATAAGCATCCCATGAGATGAAAATAGCCCATGGATGAAAATTCCTATCATATGCAAAGGGAGACCTGTATTGTTCAAAGCTCCATCTGCTCCTCCTCACTACTAATAAACTTTGTTTCATATCCTAATTATGGACAGCCGTGCTAGAAAACTGTCCCTTTGTAGAATAAATTATGCTCATTTTCCTATAATTAACCTGATTTATCACTACTATTTTTTTTCTCTTTATAATGAGCTGAAGTTACAGTACTGTATGCTATCTACATTTTCCACAGTGAAAACATGGAAATCTTCTCTGTGCTGTGAACTGATGGCATATTAAACTGTGTTTATTTTTTGTAGTTGCATTTATTTTGTAATTCTAACTTAGAGACACTCTAATAAATGCATGGAAACCTGATGAAGGAAAGCTCGGTATGTTTCACCACATACCGTGAGAAACCAAAGAGGGCTGAGAATGATGAAAAATGGATGTGCTCTTTTAGAGGGCAGCCATCCAAGTCTCCTGCAGCACACCTTGTGCACTGTAGGCTCTCTGTGTCCCCTGTCCTCTCGCTCCCCTGCTACCAAACCCTCAGCAGGGGTAGAAGGCCCTTCAGTGCCCTCAGTGGGGAGTCACCTATGAAACCCTGCACCCACGCATACCACATGTCCCAGATCATTCAGCACGGTTAGCTAAGCTGCCGTGGTTATGTAGCCATTATCCATTTAACTTCGCTGCGCTGCATGGTGTCAGCTTCCTTTTGTTAAGACTCATTCAGTTACAAAGCATTATTACACCCCGTGGAATAGGATAGTTTTACAAAGCCATCAAGGGAAAGCATTTATCTCATTGATTATGCATTATCTTTGAGAGGAGAAGGCATGTGCGCTACCTTCTCTCACGACCTTTCTTGGTTGTTCAGATACAAGGTAACACAAAAATATAAAGAAATGCCCTTGTGATAAAGGCCTTTGCTGTGCTCCAATGGTCTCCATTGTCCCACTACTTTTAATTTCTCAGCATACACATAAGCAGCTTAACTTTTTGCCTTTGCGAAGCAAAGAGCCAAAGCTTTGTTGCTCCTGATGTCACCAGGCTTTCTCAAATCCTGACAGTGCTTTTCAAGATTTCCAAACTTATAGACAGGAGGGGTAAGACAAACTGTGTCATATTGCAAATATTCTAAACATTGACATTTAATGCACATCAAGAGGTTCTAATAGAACCAATATTCTGTTCAGAGAGAGAGAGAGAACAATTGCCATATATGATGTAATATTGAAGTTCAACCTATCAGAGCTAATGCTGGTTTATTTTCTGTTCTCTTTTAACATTGCTGCGTGATTTGTGATGTGGAGTAGGTGTGTGGAAAATGGAGGGATTTAGCAAAAGGACCGGTTTAATATGAGGGATTAACTGATTTGCATGGGTGCTGATAATTTGAAATGCAGTTAAGAGAGGAGACATGGAACACAACCACTTTCCACCCCATCAGCTTCAATTTGTAGACAACTAGCTTAAATCAATAGGGCCACTGCTCTCAAGGATGCCATAAATGTTTCATTTGCATTCCCCTATAGCTGTGGGAGTGTGTGGATTGTGTCCTCTATACCAGTTTAATGCATTTACTCTGTAAGCTGCTCATTCCCAGTCACCACACTGTCAGCCCTGACATCTTTATTCATGAGCACAGCCGCTCACTGTAGATTCCTCTGAGGAGTATTAAGAGTCATGTCTTGAAGCCTTGATGCACACCAGGGAGGATTGGGAAGAGACAGGGAGCAATGATTATGTTGGAAGGTTTCTATGGCTCCTTAGTGTGCAATGCTTTAAACATTACAGGCACATGAAGTTTAGACAGACTACAGCACATGGTGGATGGGAGGATGGGAGACTAACTGAAGTCGCTTTGAAATCCTACTTGTCAAGAGCCGAGCGGTAGAAGTCCTCAACAGCAGTCCCCGGAGTGCTGTGTGTAATTGTCTTGCAGGTTTCTTAGACAATCTATTCTAGCGGAGTAGCAGCTGGTTTAGGATTTCCTCTTGATTAGTAGAAAAATGTCTAGACTGATGGCTGCTGATGGTAGAGCATGTATCTATGGCCTAGAGTTTAATCAAACTCACAATGAAAAATTCAAGCCCTGGCTCTTCTTCACTGATTACATAAAATCCTATGGCTCTTTTTTCCAGGGACTCTCCATACACTCTACGAACTGAAATGTGAGTTCAAAGCAGGAATATCATTAAGCAGCAACGGTTGCTTTTAAACTAGTGCAAACAATTTTTTAAATAAAAAAAACAACCTTGCACGCTCCTGTGCCATTCTATAAGAGGAGGGCTTTTGCATTGGCTTTGAAGGGCTGTATCATGGTGACCACAAAGGACTGTGCGAGAAGATGGCAGGAGGTGGCAGTCAATGTGGGGATTTATGTCACTGAGCAGTAACATCATTCTAATTCTCTCTGACTCAGGATTGCTGCCTCTGCTGTACACCATTCATACCAGGACGAGCATTTGGCCAAAAGTGAATGACAGACCAATGACAAACAGCAGTGTGGGACCTCAAAGACTAAAATGGTTAGCATTAAAAGCAGAAAAACTGACAAAGCTGTATTACATGTAATGTATGGATTATTGATAAACATATATAATCTTACTATAGATTAGTAAATTGATCCCTGTATTATTTTATCTCATCAATCTATCTAATGAATGCTATACCTTTGCTGCAAACTATGATATGGGTGAATGCATCATGCATGTATATCACATTTGAAATACACATTGGCATCATTTGACTTTGAATGTGTATAGCAAGTGTAGTGATGGTAAAGTATGTCCTCATTAATGCAGAGTAGGGTTGACAGGGCAGCAGGTGAGCTTTGGACTCAAGTGAACTCTGTCTCTTCCTACTACAGTCTCTCACTCTGTCATCTATTGTACGTATCTCAGTCACAAGACTAAGAGGAGATACAAGCCACCATTTCAACAGCCAGTGTTTGAGTCACCCACGCTCATGATGCTGTGAAATAAGGCGCTTGCCAAAACCCCCCCAAAAAACAGCGCAGTATAATTCCACCTCTGTAAGGTCTTAATAAGTTCTCATGTGCAGCTCTTTGCTGTAACGCAGTGACTTTTTAATTATCAATCTCCCTTTCCCTTCCTTTACGGAGTTCATAATAACATTATTATAATACAATTCACACACAGCACCTTACCACTCAATGAAAACAATGAACAGGAGCCAGATCAAAATATGCCATTGTGTTGATATGGATATACTGCAGCAAAGACACTGCTTACGTTTACCATGCAAGAAATCTCTTAAATTCTGTTGTTATATCCCTCTTGACATAATCAGGGAGGATCAAAGCTGGATATTTACTTTTACAAAATAATGAATAATATACACTACAAATACCTTCAGCAACTGCAGCAATAAGAGAGACGCTTAGCGGAGTCATTTTAGAGCTGACTGTCCTTATTGTTTTGCTCTATCAAGGGCAATGTCTACCCCTCATCTTGTAACTGACTCTGGCTGGTCAGCATCAGACTGACAGGCCACGTTATGGAATGGACGTATTGAGGAGCTGTGGTGGGTGCTCTCTCAGGGACAACATGTCACAAAGACCCCCCTCCGCTTCAGGGTATGCTGTGACAGCTGCACCGTTGTGCCAGGTCACTGACTCACCATCCTTACGGTGGTAGGTGATCTCCACCTTGCGCTCCTCTGATCCCAGCACAGCCTGGGACACCTGGCTGATGGCGTGTCCGTCGGTCAGCTGGCCGTGGAGGAAGTCACAGGTGCACGGCTTCTGCATGATGTCTGGTCTCGAGAAGCCAGTCATCTCACAGAAGCCATCGTTGCAGTATATGATTGCACAGTTCTGCACCCTGGCATTGGCTATCACAAATTTCCGATCTGCATGAAAAAACCCCACAAAAACCCCCAATAAATGTCTATGAATGCTCTGTAGACTGCCTACTGTGGCACACCTGACCTCATAGCCTACATCATGGTGTCATGTCACAAATAAAAACAATGTAGCTATATCAAGTTCACCATGACCATCACTGTCAAACATCTTTTTAATGGAGCTGTACTATACAGCAGCATAGTTGCTCCACCAATTCAATTTAAAATGTAATAAAAACCTTATATAAAGCAATGAAGGCAATAACTCAACAATTCCAGCTCTCTTTTGTTTGTCTTCTTATCCAAGAAAATGTTCTTAAATTTCTATTTGTTTCCAATGGACAAACTAAGCAATTTTAAAATCAGACAAACTTAAAGATTGTCACTCATTTCACGCTTCTTTTTTCATTTTCACAAGTAAGCAGATTCAGTTTGTAACATTTGAAGATTGCTTATCTAGTAGTAGCCATAGGTGATTTCGGTCGCACATCATGGAAATACTTACTCTGACCCTCGAATTTCCGAATTATTATCCCAAGGAAGGTGTTTTGTGGCGCTACGTGACCCCTTCGTACCGGCATGTTTGGGCACGGAATATCCCACGATCTTCAGTAAAAGCGCCTTCGCAAGTAAATCCCGAAGTTACAGCAGTTGGCTCTCGACGTAATTTCCTTTACCACAAACCATACTCGGCGCAAGCACTCATTCCACTTTAAATGACCTTTCCTAGTTTCTCCAAGGAGTTATTCAGCCTGCATGCGTACCGGAGCATTTAAATGCCTCCTCGCCGAAACGCATGGAATCGGGGAGGATTGCTTGGGTCAGATCCAGCTCGCAAACCATTGCTCGTTGAAGATGGATGCGATCTTGACGTCCTCGGTAGTGCTGTGTTGGACGCTTACAGCGGACAGGGGTTGATATGCCAAGGGGAGTGACGCTGCCCCCAGGGGGCTTAGTTTCCTCCACCTCGGGTAAGGTTAATTCCCAGCCTTGTGTAGTGAGATGTGGCATAATCGGAAACGCAGTTAGTAGAGGTTTATTTTGCATTTTGTGCTTTATAATCTATTGCGCATTTAATGGCAAGAAGAATGTGATTTTGCTGAAAACCGAGTTATTCCTGTATTGTGGAGGTTGTGTTCATTATGTCTGCTATGAACTGGACTGAGCCGCTGTCCGTGGTGCTGAAGTTTCACTTCCATCTATGGGAGTTGGGAAACAGTACTTGACTGAACGTACAGTCGCCTATACTCGTGTTGTGCATTAAAATACTTCTCCCTTGTAGATTATTCTCTCTCAATCATTCATGATATTTTGATGAATGGGTACATTCAGAGCAGAGAAATATAAGTTCAGTCAGTCTCTGCAGACTGCAGCCTAGCCAGGCGGTGTAAAAAATGAAAATGTGTGCATAATGCAAAACCCTACTTACAGTGCTGGAACATCTGCCCCAGTATTTCAGCAGGAGCTCATCATCCATCTGGCCCATTGAGAAAACAGGTTGAATGAAAGCAAAAGATACAAACATAGATCACATCAAGAGGTCATGCATTTTCCCTGACAACAACGAATAATAGCATCGTTTAGTGCTGGCTCTTATTACACTACTCACAGTGACTTAACTAATGATGATAATTGAACAAATGCCACTCAAAATGTGACACACTGGAATGTTTTAATCTAAAAGCATCTATTTTTTCAAGCAGCAAATATTTGTATCGTCTATAATGTTGTTCTATTGACATCTATTTACATAACTAATAGTTTTAATAATACTTCATTATGCATTTTAGCTTAATGCCAGCAATCATTTAGAATTGCAAGTAGTGGATAGCTCATCTTGGAACAAATCACTTAAATTTCCAATACTAACTTCCCCCCCCCAATATGCATAGTAGTGGTGGCATCATAGCATTACAAGACACTACTTGATTACAGTCACTGCACATGTTTTCTTATTTTAGCAGAGAGACCTCAAAACTTAAAACTCAGCTGCAATTTTTGCTGTGTAGGAAATTTTGAATTATTAGTTTAGACAGTTAGCCACATGTCTCAATTTAACTTTATGCTGGTGGCAAAATTGTATTTTAGGTCAGAGCGTACAGAAGCAGGTTGTGGCCCTCGGCTGTGATATTTTGTTGCCTCGCTACCTCCTGTGAGCTTCTGTGGAGCTGCAGGTGTGTGGCTCAGGGTAAAAAAAAACACTCCAGGTTTTCTTGCAGTTTTCTTGGTCTAAATTTAGAAGATCAGGACAAAAAAACTTGTGGCAGGAGTTGTTCTCTTGTTCTAACGCCCCTCTCAGAGAAGCCGTATCTTTACACCAGTCAGCTGGGATGGCAACTTCGGGGCTTTACAAGAAATATGCAAGATAATCCTGAAGTGTTTTTCCTCCTGTACCCATGAACAGACCTCCCCAGGCCACAGTGTGTTGTCTGCTGGGTTTTATTAAATCACTGTTGCATTACGCCAATCTGCAGCTCTCATCCATTACTCACAACACAGCTACAGTTGAACCTTTCAGAGAACAGCCATTACTCACTAACAATCATGTTAGGAGATAACTGTGACATGTGTTCTTTGTCCTTTGTTTTGTTTGGTACCTTAGGATAAAAATTAAATTGATTAATTGTCCATTCTGGGAGTTGAATATCTTATGGTATAAAAGCTGATGTGAGAAACATCATTATTGTCTGCATCACACCTCAAGAAACATTGATTAATATTGATTAATGTAGTGATTAAAAGCAAAGGGAATTAAGCAATGGGTCGTAAGGGTGATATTTACTGACCTCATTTGAGAGCGCAGTTTCCCATGGAGGCCTGTGTGCCCTTGGGTATAAACATACAACTACTCCAGCATGCTTGCTCATCTCAGAAAGCATGCCCCATGCATGTGAATTGCACTTCAAATAAGTATATCTTGCTTAAATAGAAATATATCTTCTACTGGAGCTATTTTGCTTTCGCAGATTGCTCAACTAGAAGAGAAAAGCAGAGCAGATTTTTACATGGAGCGGGATCGCATCTACCAGTACTGATTTGTACCTCTTTAATTGCTTGCTAGTCATTAAAATTCAGATTAGAAATGCACTGGATCTTGAAAGTGTTTTGTGGGTGTTAAAAGTACATCATGTACAGTAATGTTGTAATGTTCAGAGGCCGCTTCAAATGCTATATCTGGGAAGATAGTTGTGCAATTTACAGTAAAGAGGATAGATGGTTGGGTTCAGAAATCTGATGAGCAGACACCACCCTGCCCTCTATCCTCTTTACTGTAAATTGCACAACTATCTTCCCAGATATAGCATTTGAAGCGGCCTCTGACCATTA
>OMOV01001798.1:6310-17454 GCA_900312565.1 Beryx splendens
CATGCTCACTGCCTGTGATCTTTAAAAGGTGGCAATTAGACACACTGACCTATTTCCAGGGAGGCATTTCATATTTTAAATCCCCACAAAATGAAAAATGACTTTCATCTTGTTAGCCAAATTTACATGTTATAATAATAATAATATACACCTAGTTAACAATAAATAACAAACACAAAATATGTTCTTGTATTTTTATATCAAAAATGCATTATTTTCACCTCTGGGAAACAGTGCATCTTTTGCTGGTGACCTCATGCTGCACCAGTAGTAAGGAGTTATTCACCAGGAGTAAATAAAAATTCAAAATCAACAGAACCACCACTTCGAACAAATAAAACTGCCTCTCTCCCCCCGACTGACATCTCATTGGTTTGCACTTTTGAATGAGCCCTCCCTGCATTGTGTCCCGCCCCCAAATCCTGTATCAACAGAAGATGCATCAAGTTGAGGAAGTAAAATGCTGCCGTTTCATGGGAACTTATAGCGGGTCATTGACACAATGACATGGCTCACACATATGTTAAAGAACACAAATGTCAATGTGTCTGATTGGTAATAATTGGTTTGTACTCCATGTGGAAGACCATTTTCAATGGGCTATTGGACAACTCCCAACAGTACACTGTTATTTTAACTGCATCCAAAAACATTTAGATGTATAATTCAAGCCTTTCTCTTTACAGAAATAAAAGCATTTAGTCCATAACATGTACATTTTTCAGGAGACATGAAACAGAATACTTTCCGCATTTTGTTGACTTGATTTCATAATCTCGCTGCCATCGAGAGTTGTGGGCTCAGTGAGCAAACTATGCCATCATTCAAGTTTTGGAAAATAATTTAAGTCCTTGAAAAAGGCAAATCTAAGCTTGGATAGTTAACCAACTATCTAGACATAGTGGAGCACATAGCTGTCACAGCTGGGACCCAGGCTAGGCGAGGGGGTGACAGAAGAGAGCCATTATTACCTCAGGTTGAAAATAAGGGGTTTAGATCTCCTAGCTGCCAAACGGCATTTTATTGGATGTGCAGTGGTAAGGTAGCTGAGCTAACAAGTCAGTATGACCTGGATGCAGCTTGTCGAATTCAAGGTTGTATTTGTTTGGGCAGTACACAACAAACCACAAGCACTGGAAGCTAGCTAGCTAAAGTTAGCTCTCAATCCAATACTGGCATTCTAAAGGCTAAGAGGTCATTTATAATTATAAAAGGGAATGACTAAACTATATTAATAACTTGAGACAGATTAGACGTATGAAAGCTGGATGGATAAAATCCCATAGACCCAAGTACTGCATGCTGACTTGTGCTCATTTTTGAAGCAGCAACTACTGACATTTATGTGAACTACTCAAAAGCCATGAGATCGTTACCTGCTAGTTTGCTAAATATCACAATACATGTTGTTGCATTGGCCTTTCAGTAACTTCTGCTTGGCCACACGGGACACACAGACTGTTTGAGTTACCTGGGTACTCAAACACTGTCCCAGCCGCTGAGATACCAACAGAATACGCAGAGAAAATGATCTTATGAACGTGAGAAGTGGGGTATGAGCAAGACACTAACTGTATGAGCTTCTAAAGCCCCTTCATGAGTAACAAAGATAATATACATAACTTAGCATCCCTCTATCATTGCTGAGCTGATTTAAAACAAAAACTTTTATCAGCCTATTTAGTAAAACGGAGTCTTATCATGACCGATGTCAGCCTGGCATGACGTGTGTTGCAACTCTTACCCGGTCCTTCAATGGCTGTGTGCAGCTCAGTGATGTCTTCATCACTGGGATAAATCTTGATGCCCTCCGGGGGGTCTGCTGCTAAAGCTGAAACCTCTTTGTATACCAAGCGAAGGACCTGAGGGGGCAAATTCTCCACATTGGAGTTCTGAGGAGAGACACAGAGACAGTTTTAGCCAACTCAGGTTGTGCTGGTGGTAGCACTGATACAGATACTGTTAAAGTGGAAAACACAATTCACAGGTGTGTTAACGCTACAGTACAGTCTAGATTTCTTCAGATCTACCAGTCTGTCGAAAAGCTGGGAACAAGAAAGCAGAAGGTCTTTAGATAATGTTGTCCCATGGGAAATCCTGAAGCTGAGGTAGTTAACGTTAGATCAAACCATTTATAGGCCTATTGAAAATGTAATAAGACCCAGTTTTACCTTTTTTGTTTTTGTTTTTAAATCAGGATATGCACAGATTTTCTACCTCATTAACGTTACTGTAACTCACTGATAATATAAAGATCAACTGAATACACAAAGCCAACCTTCAGTTAATTGTCAATTGCGATGCTGTTTTCTCTTGATGACGTTAGCATAAGGTGCTTACTTTCAAGGTTTGGGCAAAAGTTGTTGGTGTTCATAATATCGATAATCGTCTAAAGTCCTAGAAATGACAAACCTGACAAAATCTGTTTTTGGGGTGAACAAGCAAGTTTTTCTCTTTAAGGCATCAGTTGTTATAGCACGAGGGGAAAACATGACCGTTACCGTTAACGTTAGTTACTCTCATGAAGTTTTAACAAGTTTTAATGGCGTAGTTGAAGTTAAGGATGTGAGCCATCTGACGTTTACAAGTTAATGAAAGCTAGCTAACGTAATCGTAACGATATTTAACGCCAGACAGCTTGAGTTAACGTTAGCTTGCTATGTAACGTTAACGTTAGCGTTTTCATTAGCTAGCAAGATTAGCTGAAATTAGGCAACGCTGCTAGGTGGGTTTAAAAACAGACGTTTCCGTGATACAGAATTTGTGGTAGTTAATTTATTTTCAAAACGTCTTTCTGTTAGATGAGCTGTAGCCTGTGAATCTTAATTAACGTCAGAGATTCCAGCAAATAGACATAACCCGAATAAGCACAGCTCGACGGCTGGCGACAGCTAAAATCAGATCAAGCTAGCAGCTAACATTAGTGCCATTAGCAGTAAGCTGAGCTATTAGACTCACCATGTCTTCGGGAGATATGTAGCTCGGTCGTGTGGGTGTGTGTCTGGCGTCAGTTCTACACAGAATTTTACGCTAACGTTTCCCAAACTCTCCTTGATGAAAACTTAGCTTCGGTTAGCAACTGCTCTATTCTTCTTTTCGTTGACACAGGAACAAAAATACGATCCTCAATTTAACCTACACTCTTGGACCAATAGGCACCTTAGTAACGCGATACGCGAGGAGAATGTAGCCAATCACGATCCAGCATTTGTCGTTGCGTTATGGCTGGCAGCTCTACCAGCCACACAAAGTCGGAAATATCACTCATACTACCCAGCCATAGGTGCGTTTGAAAAACTCACACCCACCCTACACAAACCAAAAGCTTTCCGTCTATCCTGTATCCTGTAGCTACAAATGTGCAAAAGATGCAGATTGAGCTGGTCTGGTTTGGTCAGTTTATTTCTATTTATGTCTGAGATTGTAGGAACAACTCCATTCAATGGCAAACCAATTCGCATTACATACAGTATCCCGACCCAAATTGTCCATATTGCAGGGAATCCCCATGCAGCACCCATGACATTATACAACAGACTTGATATTTGTTACTAGACCTGATATGGGCAAATTTGACACTTTTTTAACCATTTAGATAGATGGGATAGTTCTGCGGTTTCTGCTTCGAATAGTCTGTAAGCATGTGTATTTGATCAATATTATCAGTAGAAAGAGGCCAGACAAATGGGAGGTGATTATTATGTCTAAACACTGCAGCACAATCAGTGGAGCTTAGGCCTCCACTGATCAAAGCTATCAATCTATTACAAGGTGGTCCATCAATACATGGCAGTGAGGTGCATGTTCCACCTGACTGTGTTGCAGAGTTTATGGATAGATAGCAAAATTACAATACATATTTTTTGTTATCTTTGAAACTGACATAACCATATGTATGTGCTCTGTCCACTTTGGCTTAAATTTCATTCAGTACTACAGTAGGCTGTCAAGCCTGTAATATTATTTTTTATTGTTTTAACTTCTTTTTTTTTTAATGTAAATGCAAACTAGTGAGCCTTAAAGGAGCAAATCCAGCAATAATAATCAGAACCATGATAAGTGTGACTTGCTGAAACTAAACTCAGCACTAGAGGGCGCTTCAACACAATGTCCACATTTAGGAAGACCTGAGAGGCTGTTGGTGCTAAGGATCCAAAGGACTGTCAGGACGGGCTTTGATGAATGTAACCCGACTTGAGATCCAGCAGGGCGAGCGGTTAACAGATGTGATGTCAGTATTTGCTTCTGAATCAATGGTAATAACCTGTGTGTTATGGTGGGTAGAGGAGGTGACACAAACTGGTTATTGCAGCCTTGTTGGCTTTAGAGTGACAAATCCAAGGCCCATCCACGCCTATATATACACCCATATAGAGAAATTAAGGTGTGATTTGTATGGGCCCCGGGTCATTCTGGGGTTGAGAGTAATGAAAAGCAGGATATAACTGCAAAACCGTCTCTCAGAAAAGAAAACAAGTTTAAATGTGATTTACGGCTTAAATGGGGGAAACAGTGTCCTGATGTGACTGGAGAGAGAAGTGAAAAGAAATGGCAGGCAATGTCCATTGACAAAAAAGGCAATATTTTATCATTTAAGAGTCAGTAAAAAAAACCGAAGCAAATATCTGGGGGGAGACAGGGCTGTTAAATTAACTGGAAACAGTGGCCTACAGCAGCATGGTGGCTATTTTGAAGCAGAACTAGGGGTTTCTTCTTTTTCTTTGAAAACTTTGAGTATAACAAGAACTATCAATTGATTGAAACAAACATCCTGTTTTTTGTTTGTTTTTTTGTTAACACAATTAACGGGTTTTTAAATCATAGTGGAATCCATCTGAGTGTTTTCATCGATGGAGGGCGACACTGCCGCAAATACACAAGACGAAGAAGAAGAAGAATCAGCAACAGAACAACAAGCAGCAGAAGAAGAACAAGAAGAGGTGGCCGTTTGTGTGCAGCGTGCGTAAAGAGGCAAATAAGTTCTCGATTATGTTGTTTGTTGTAATTTGAATGCGTGGCCTATAATCAAATCAGCAAGGATCAAAGCAACGCATTGTCCCGTGCTGCCGTGACCGTGGAATGGGCGTGACAGCGGCACGGCAACAACAACAACAACAACGGCGCTGCTTCCGGTTTCTCGATCTAGCTGTCAGACTCCAGCATCTTTTTTAACAGGGAATCGCACTGTCAGCAGCTTTATTCTCAATAGATTTAGTTTGTTGCTATCGCTTAATATCTCACTTTGTCGCGGTTTTTGGGACTGTCAACAATAGCACTGTAGTCGTTGGGCTTCCGTAGTTAGCTTCCACCACGGTAAGCGGTGCTGCTAACGACTTTTAAGTCAGCCTGCTTTAAGGCAATGCAAGAGCGCTGTATAGTTTTTCGCTTGCGAGCCAGCTGTAGGTAATTGTTTACTCTTTTACTTGTGTGTGTGCTTGTGTCGTAAGTCTTAGTATGAGCGAAGGAGAGGTGTTTCATGAGAAGCAAAGATTGGAGCTGTGTGCGATTCATGCGTTGAACAACGTGCTGCAGGAGCGAGTGTTCACCAAGGAGACAGCCGACGACATCTGCAAACGGTAGGCTAACGTTAACGTCTTCAGCGCGCGCGTGCGTGTGTGTGTGTGTCAAGTTTTGAGTTGCGGTTGATAAGTTACTCCTCTTCACAGAAAGAGGGGTGAGAAACCTCTGTTGGACTAAACAAACTTAATACAATCTCTGTGTTCTCATGTTCAGGTGTTCACGTCCTGACCCAGTTTCAGATACAGCAACAACACTTTAAACAGTATTTTGGTATTCACATTCTGTTACTGACAAAAGTAAAAAATGTTTTACTGCCTCTTGTCCCTCTGGTCCACAGGCTGGCCCCTCAGTGCGTGGTGAACCCACACCGCTCAGTGTTAGGCACGGGGAACTATGACGTCAACGTCATCATGGCAGCGTTGCAGAGCAGGGAGCTGGCTGCGGTGTGGTGGGACAAACGCAGGTGGGTGACACACACACACACTGGCCGCAGTGTGATGAGAAACATCATGGAGCCCACAGGAGTGTGTCGTTTAAGAAGCTTCCAAGCCTCACAGCAAAGCTTTCTTTGAATAGAAATCAAATCTGAAGTGCTTCCTTTGGTGATTAAAAGGAAAACCCATCCTGAAACACTTAAACTCTGTTAAAAAGCAGCAGTTTGGTGGCGTATTCGTCTTATTCCCATGGATAAATGGCCAAACGTAAACAACAGGACGTCACGTTAAGATATTTCCAGCGCAGCTACAATGGAATTTAATTGCAGAAAAATGTCAACTATCTAAAAACATCAGTGATAAATGTCAGGATTTGCTGTCAGTCCCTCAACAATCATACAGGAAGAAATCCCACATAGAAGAGGCAGAGATACCAGTTTTCTCCACTGACAGGAGCCTCAATAGACCAGAATGCAATGCAGGCACAAGACATGCTGCATTTTGAGTAAGGGGCGCAACTCCTGCTTTTTCTCAGTTGGAAAAACTCGCTCTCAGCTGGACGGGACAAGTTCACGCCCGTTCTCTGGAGGCCGTCGAAAAGCGTTGTGGCAAATGTAGGAAGTCACTAACTGAAGTAGAAGTAGACGAGGCAGGTCGAGGGGGAAAGTGGGAACACTAAAATACACAGAACAGATTGATGATATGATGATGCAACAGTTTCAGATTATCCGAGGATGGACTTTTTGCGCCTTACCCCCTTTCTCTCTCTTTTTGAACACAGAACGGTAGAGAGCCTGTGCATGTCAAAGGTCCAGGGTTTCATACTGAACGTCCCGTCACGCGTGTCGCTCGGGATCGTGTCCCTCCCACTCAGACGGCGGCACTGGCTCGCAGTGCGGCAAGTCAACGGACAGTACTACAACCTGGACTCCAAACTGAAGAGTCCTGTCTGCATTGGGGGAGAAGCAGAACTACGGTAAGAAGGGACTGGAGGTGGGAAGGAGCATGTCCTACAACAGAAGCGTTACAAGAGATGCAGTCTGAATGTGAGGTTATTCTGAATTAGAGCTAGAGTGTGCTGTGTGGTCCAGCTCTGTCTCAGTGAGTGAGTCATCCCATACGAGTGGTCACATGGGGCTTACCTCACTGTCTGTTTGTTTGTGTTGGTACGCCGCACTCTAGTAATCCGCTCTGTCTTTGCTTACATGTTTCCCACCCTTTCCTCCTCCGCCTCCCTCGCTTTCTCTTCTCTCCTTCAGTACATTTCTTAGTGAACAGCTTTCTCAGGACGTGGCGGAGATGCTTCTGGTGGTGCGGCGGGAGGTGGAGGAGGACGGCTCGTGGCTGAACTCTGACAACCCCAAGAAGTGATGCCTTGACACGCGACACGTCTTTACATAGCATGGAAAACCTGCTCTGGGGGAAAAAAAGAGACAGGCATTTTCTAAAACAGACACCTCGTTAGAGAAAATTCTTCAGGGAATGCACTATAAATACACTAGATATCTACACACAAACACACAGAGGGAATTCCAAAGAGAAGCAAAGACGAGGGGTTACTCCTGAAATGAAGAACTGCTTTGATTGTAACAGTGACAGTGGTGGCTGTTAAGCTGTTGTTCTGATATAACCCACGTGGCATGTACCTGCTTTGTCTGCCCTACTCTTGCTACGTTTGTTTTAACAATGGGACGGTGCACCTAACCTCACAGAGTTGCAAATATAAGTGGTACATTTGGGCTGGTTTGATGATGCTTGAGTTGTGACATACGACTGAAATTTCACCTTTTTGTGGTGGGAAAATTGCAAACATTGTGCATGAAACATCTGCAATAATGTCTGTTTTGACTGCTAAAACACCATCGATCCACACACACTAAGAGAAAATGGTTGAATTGTATTAGCCACATAAGCTCTCACTGGCCCTGCCTGCTATGATCCAAGCGCCAAAATTCAAAAACTGTATATGAGTTGGTCGTGTCAAAATGTGCCACTGTTCCAGCTGACAAAGGGCACCTGAACGCACCATCTCTCTCCCCATCTGTGTTGTTACTCTTCTATGCACTGCAGAGTTAGACTTGTTAGAACTGGTTGTGTTTGTGTTCATACAGGCACGCAGGTGCCGTGAAGGCTGGTGAGGCATTAACTGTATGTTAATAGCTTTGATGTTTTTATTGTGTCCATCTGTCTCTCCCATCGATCTATGCATATCCAAGTGAATAGGAGCACTATCTCTGGTACACACTAGTGACGGACTAACACACAAAGGAAACTCAGAGGTTCATGATGATGAAACTTATTTATATTAAACATTTGATCTCTTGTAAAGCATGCGGTGTGTTTGTTGGCTACAGTGCGTTGATATCTAGGCATGATGAAGACCAGCTGAGCGTAAGGTTATTGAAGTTATTTTTATTTATATTAGACTCTTGAGTGTAAAAGGATGCCATTCAAAAGGAGCATTGATAATACCATACAAACTCAATTCAAGGGTTAACAAGGTCAGTTGGCAAGGAAGGGGGATTCAATGAAATCTCCAACATACCATACCATATATACACAAAACATCTTGTAGAGATCTCAGAAACCCAATGCTATACATAGTTATTATTGCTAGTTACGGTAGGGCTACTGCAGCACCAGTAGCAAGAGTCATATTGCTATGTACCTGCTGTCATTGCATGGGATTTGTAGTTCTGCACTCTCGAGACTGACTGGCAGTTGTAGTTCTCCATTCAGTCTTCAGAATAGGGTCTTGATAGCCCTCAAGTGTTTTTTAAGAGCAAAGGTTCATGATTATTCAGATATTATAGACAGTGAAATATACAGAATAATACCAGAATGTAATACAAGGAAAATACAGAATTGCCACCTATAAAAAGTAAAAAAAAAAGTTATACCAAGTGAGGGAACTGCATAACCATTCACAGAAAAAAATGTGTCTTGTTGCTACGTGCCAGTGCTTTTCTACAACAATATTCATATAAAAACTTGAAAATAAAATGGTGGTACTGATACATTTAAGAATATAAAACTACAACGTAGTAACGTCAATACCATTCTGGCTTGCCTCACAACTGTTCACAGTTCACACAGACTTTGGACAGACTAGGGAACAGAAATGAGTACTTTAACCCAGTGAACTCGGTTCATACCTTTGCATAACCTCGATACCCATCCAGCATTTATAGCTCACTGTGAGTTATTTCAACAGTCCATTTGGTCCTGTTTCTTTTAAGTGCCTCTAATCTTCACAATACTCAATGGTACTGACGTCACACACCTTTAATTCACATCTAGCATTCAGTTTATTTAGATTAGTTCTTTTTCATTTCAGTAAAGTGTCCATTCATATGAAAATTAAACATTTTTTTTCTATACATTTTCTAACAAAAAATAATCAACGTGAATACAGGTTCCTTGAATGGGCAGGGTTGGGGTGTGATTGACTACCCCCGTAACCAGTCAGCATGCTGGGAGAGTACTGTACGTCCCGAAAACATGATGTGATTCGACAGAGGAGGTGTGGAGGGAAGATCCAAAGGTGTGTCGAGAGAAAAGAGCAAAAAAGAAGACAAGAAGATGCAATTATTCACCCATGTTATGGGGATCAACTCATCAAGAACAGTAGACGGCGCATGTTCTACTCACTGACCACCGCTCATGAATGAATTATGCAGAATTTATAATGTTTCAGGTTCTGAATTTTAAGAAGCCTTTCGCATCAAATCACCAACCAGTACGTTTGAGGATGGAGGAGAGCGTCCCTCCATCCTCATAACGCTTCCCAATCCATTAGGAAGACTGAGATGCAGTTCTTAAAATCCTGAATGTGCTTCCGAATTTTTTATTTATTTATTTTTTGTCAAGGTGCACAATTCTTTTACGTTCTTGGAAATGGCCAGGTAGTGATAATAAGCACAAGGACAGCTCTTCAGCTCATGTTAGTCACAGAGTTGCATGCTAACAGTAGAAACGTGTTAATTACATTTCATTATTTTTGTCAGTTTGTAAGCAAAAAAAAAAAAAAAGGCCAGCCCACAGGGTCTTGCGAGGTTGAAGGCTCACCACCGCGTCAGTCCGTTTGTTAGTGATCAAAGAGCGAGCGTACACTAACAGTAATGATAAATGGCACAGATTATGATGATGTCACAAGAACAGAGGAACTCACAGAGGGGGGTGGGGACTGCCTGTCAGTCAAGGGTAGGCTCTCATAGCCAGGGTTGCCATTGGAGGAAACGTTTGGAGTCCTGCATAGAGATAGAGAGAGACAAGGACAGAAAGAGGGAGAGGAGGAATGGAGGATGAACAAGAAAGGGGAAAGAAGGGGTGAGACACATTGAGAAAGACAGAGGGAAGGGGCCGGAGGGTGATGGGAGCCGAGGAGAGGTAAGAGGAAAAAGGGAGGAAGAGTGATTAGAAATATGGTGTGGAAAAACACAGAGCTCAGTAGTGGCATTAGTGTTACTGGGCTTGAAGCTAGGCTGCTGGGTAGTGCTGTGAGCACTGTGGCCCGGCGTACAGTCCACTCCTGACTGATGCACTTAAGGATTTATACAATGACTGCATTTACATTACTTGGCACTGCAGTTTACCAGTCCCATTTGAGCTGTAATGCTTCTAATTAATCTGGTTATCTGAATGCTAAACCCCAGAAAGCTTTTAAAGCAATTCCAAGCCATTCCACTTGAGGAGTGGACTGTATTTTTTGTGTTGGTTTAATTTCTGGACCTTGCCAATTAGCGTTAGTCAGGATCCTTGTGTTAATATTGGATATGGGAGCAGTCAGGATGATCAACTGGTGTTAGAACAGGTGGTGTTCTGTGTTATGAGATTAGGTAGAGAGTACGTATTCTCAGAGTACTAACTAAACTTCGAAAGTTCAGCGAGAGAGAAAGGGAAAAGAGGTAAAGCAATGTAAAAAGAGAAACCAGAAGTGGGAGGGAGAAACAACAAAAGGGATTCAGAAGGCATGATAACGGATAAAGAGAGAAGGAGAGATAGAGAGAGATAATTTGAGAGATTTGGTCACATGAGACTATGGACACCACAGTGTGGATGGTAGATGAGAATGATGGGGCGGTGGGGGTGGGGTGGGGGGTTACCTATGTCAACCTGAGCCTCACATCGCCGGATGTCTTTAGGAACGCAGACTGCTCAATTACACCATCCCCCCATACAGAAGTCTTC
>OMOV01001842.1:15117-29179 GCA_900312565.1 Beryx splendens
GGCTTGTTAAGCAGTTAAAAAGTGGGTATACCAAGGGTATACGCAAATATTGATCCTTAGAAGTCAGTATACGCAAACAGCCTCGGGAAAAAGGTAAGTATACGGCGTATACGTGCGTATGGCCTCGACTACACCACTGATCTCGACCCAGTTGGACCAGACTGCAGCAGTTCTACAAACTGGTTTTGGCATCTGAGTCATCTACCTTCCTTTTAGACCCCATCCCCATTCTTGAAAGAACTGCTCCCCACCTATAGCCCCATCTGTACGTTGCAAATAGCTCTCTTTCCTCTGGCATTGTTCCCGACTCATTCAAAAAGCAGTAGTCGCTTCACCACTATTAAAGCGACCCAACCTCGACCCTCCAAATCTGACAATTGACAGAACAGCTGCCAATCTTCCGTTCCTCTCAAAAGCACCAAAAATAGCCGCAGGGCAGCAGCCCACTCATTTTTTCAATTCAAACAGTGTGACCTCCTCCACTCTGGCTTCAGAACGCAGCACAGCACTCAGACAGCTCTAATCAAACTAGCATTAACCTGCTAATAGCCATGGGTCAATTTATTAGCACTCGGTCTCATTGATGTAAGTGCAGAATTTGATACAGTTGGCATCCTCCTGAGCCGCTTAGAAAATCAAATTGGTTTTGCTTATACATTCCCTCACCACAATTTGTTATCATATATGTGGTAACACGTCTATTGCGGTGTTCCTCAGGGTTCAATTCTAGGTCCTTCGTTACTTTTACCATCTCTGGATTTGGTTAACAAAAATCCTGAACCTCGGAGCGAGCACCATCACACCAACATGTGCTAAGAAAAAGGAAAAAGTCATTTTCACTTGGATTTGTTGAACTTTAGAATTCATTTTTATTCAAATCAAATTCACAGTCCACAGCTCCTGTCCTTCATTAGTGCCAGGATCATGGTTTGTTCCTGTAAAAATAAAGGATGGCTCACAATATTGTAATGCAATGAAACATATTGTTGAACCATTTGATTAAACTAGACATAATCTATCAAGACAGCCTAAATCCTCAACTGTCAGCTATCTATTCATGAGGCTCCACTGCAGCATCCTGAAACAGAAAGTGCATTGTTTTCAGTTTATCTTGCTCATAAAGCATACTGAAGGTGAATTGTCTTTTTGTTTGGAACTGGGGTTATTTTATTGATACTGAATAACCACTCTTGTGTTGACAGTTTATTGTCCTATATGCAGCAGTGCAAGTCTGTCTGAGAGAAGGTCATCTTTGTTTGCTCTTAGCGATGACAGAACTGCGTATGAAATCTTCTCCAGGATCAAATGGCAAAGGTCGTAGATGGAGTCATAGCTGAAGCATGAAAAAATCCTCTTTGTTCCATCCCTCCAAGTGTCATATTATGAGTGAATGTGTTGTGCTGCAGTTGTAGTCAGTTGAGTTGATTTTTCTTTCCAGTGCATGCTCATTTTGATGAGAGTCCTGTTGACAGGTGCCACAAAATTACACAGTACATTAGATTATTCATCATTTTTAAGAATTGCTATTAACCCTGCGATTAAACTTTCAGGTACCTATTTTGCTGAGGATTTATTGCAACAAATTTACTAAAAGTGAATTCATTTCATCTTAAAAACTCTTTCCAATATTGGAACTGTCTTTTTCTTGAAGCCCCATGCTGCTGCAGCTCCTCAGCCTCCAGGTTATGGTCGACACCATTAGAAGCAACGTCCTAAAGGCCACAGGCCATGTCGCCATGGCTTGAAAGCGGAAATCATCAAAAGGACAATGCATATCAAAAACTTCATTTTGGCAAACATAGCTTTTATTCAAATTAGGCTCACTGTTCTCACGTTCACATGCAGAAGCACAAATGAAATTACCTCTCTGTTTCTCTGGGCTCCGATTGATTTATTTTTGTTTTTGTCTGATAAAATCCTCGATACGCTCGACGCATAAGGATCTAGAACTCTGAAAGTATTTCACGCAGGTTTGATGGTAAGCCTTAGCTCAAGATGTGTCTGTCACAGTGATACACACAGGGGCATTCAGATCTGCAGCACCACACGGGGACCGGGCTGTGCCTCCTTCTGATCCCTCAGCAGGAGAGAGTCATTCTGGGATGACATGGTGGATCTTATGGTTGAAGGCTGGAGGAGCCCGGCCCTCAGCACCATTTCCTCTCACTAGGTATTTGTCTGTTACTGTAGAAACACTGAACAGAAATGTCACCTCTTTCCCCACTCAGCATGGTGAACCTGTGATAAACCAGCTGGACAAAGACACAAATGAAAATGATGCAACTTTTGATATTTGTTATTGATTATTATTGATTTCAGTTGGTAAACTACTAAGTAATTATTTCTTGTAATTTGACAAGTTCTTACAAACATTTTCGCTAAATAAAGATAATTACACTTGTTGACAGAAGGTTATCAGCTTCCACAGCACATATTAGCATTCCATGCTTTCAGAATGTGCATAGCCACAGAGAAGACTAAGGTATTTTTTGTCATCAAGAGGACATCCTATAATAACCCCGTGTAGTGTCTGAGCGGACAAGAAAGGTGAAGTGTATCGACGGAGACCTTGGCGCCAGTGTTTGGCCTTCATGCTCTTTGTCACAGAGGCATAGAGCGGGGGCTGATCCTTCAACTCCATGTTTTCCACCGCCGTCTCATTAGCTGAAGCAGCTGCACACAAGGTGAGTACAAAGGTATCGATTGTTAGTGTCCTCAAATGGCAAATTACTCCAGGGAAAAGTTCTACACTCACAAAATTGCATATAATGTTTGTTGATGCGTGCATGTGTTGAATAAAAAGAACACACAAATGCATAAATGTGGAGATGTAGGAAAATGATCAATTAGCTACTTCAGCGAATGGAGCTCTATGTCTGGCAAAAGACACACACGCAGACACATGCACACACACACCCACACACACACATACACACACACACACACACACACACACCAACAATACATAACAGAAAAAAGAACAACTTTCATAAAGGGTTGACCTCCACCTAGTGGCAGAATTAACTGCGCTTGAAATGCCGGTTAAGATTAATTACAGTCTGCAACAAACAGACAATGGCTGAGACTAGAATAGACTAGAATAGAATAGACAGAATAGAATAGAATAGAACAGAATAGAATAGAATAGAATAGAATCACACCCATCACTGGTCTAATATCGGTTTGAAATTTAATTTGACTGATTCATGGGTGAAATGACTCACTGTTCCATGCTTACACAGAAGTTTGGGCTGACTCATTATTTCCATTCAGTTTGCCAACACATTGTGACAAGTTCAGTATGAGAATTAACATTTCAAGCATGAAATGTATAGAGCTATTTGACATTTGTCTTTGAGCTAATTTCTGAACACATTCATGTTTCCTTCCTTCCTTCCTTCCTTCCTTCCTTCCTTCCTTCCTTTGTATACAAGCATGTTTGTTTGTTCATTTACTCACGGATGCTGTTCTGCAATTTTGCCATCACAAAGAATAGATTCAAGCATATGTAAATGTATTAAGAATCCAATCCATTGTCTCATTAAAAAACAAATATTGCAGTCTAATTCCACTAAAACTTGGATTACTTTTTATTCATGCGCATTAGGTTCCCACAGTTACAAGCAACAAACAAGTCTTGAGCTGACAAAAATTCACACCCATTCGCAAGACCTGCGATTATATGGAGTATTTATATTTAAAGTATATTGCTGCATAGGGAAAACAAGGTCTTTAAAAAGGTCTTTATTCGTGGAACAGTACGTGATACAAAGAAGACTGGAAAGAAAGTATGTGTTATGTACAATAAGGACACACGATTACAGAGATTAATGATGCAACAGTGCAAATATGAAATGAAACAAACACGTGATATTGTGTTATTTTGAGCCACCCAACGGCTATTTGACGGGGACTGAGGTCAGAACATCTGCACATTCTGGGAATCCCTGTTGAGGAAAATGACGGCGCCGTTCTGCAGGTCACCCGCTTCCCCCGGATACTCCTGTACCACAAAGAAAAATCAGTACTGTAATTACTGGAAAATATCCTTTATTATGGTTAAATAACGTGTGATAGATAGTGACAGATATTGTAATGGTGGCTTACCCCAAGCCTTGCTTTCAGTTTCTCTGCTTGCCTATGTGCCTTCTCTACAAATAGAGAGTAAATCTCTTTAAGCCTCCGATAATACAGCAAGTAATCTTTATTTATTGCATTTAATAAACACAGAGTACATTAGTGGCATGATACTACCCATATTAAGCATTTTAGTTAAATTGCGCAGGAATGAGAAGTGGCCTTACTGTGCTGCTTCCACATCTTTCTTGCTAATACAGCCATGCCCACCAGCAGCATGAGAGATACACACACCACCACAGACTCAAAAATGTGCCTGAAACAGAGAACACAGCAGTTAATGGGCTGAACAGATAGTCCAGCCTCAAGAGCTGGTTTGAGTTATACTGTATCTGTATTTTTGGATAGTAACATGGTCAAATGATGACAGAGAGATGTTGCCTGACATGATGGCATGATTACCCCTCCCTACCTGACTCGACTGAACCGAACTAAAGCGAACTGCACCTAGATGGTTTAGACAGACATCCATCATGAAGAACAATGTGAACTGTATCGTATCAAACATGGAACAGCTTAGGATTCAAAAGGAAAACAAGTGTTTAATCAGGAAGTCACTTGAGTAAATTTGCACTTGAAGCTGTGGAAGAGGTGCTGCTTGAGGACGATTCAGCTCAAAATGGGTTGCCATGAAATGCACGTGATATAACTATCTGAGATTTACATGTGCAACTTCAACATATGCAGGTAGCCATCTCTCTGATACACCATCTCCACTGTTCAACAGTAGACATGGCAGCACAGTGATGTAAACAAAAAAAAAGTGCTTCACTGTTACCTGTGAGTGTCCCAGGACTCCTTTGTGATGTGTTTGGGTGGAGGCAGGTATGCAACAGACTGACTTGGTGTGGGTGGGGATGTCACAGACGCCGCTGCTGAAGGTAAAAACATTATACAGAGATCTCAGAATTGATTTGGTCATTAGTACACTGGAGTGCTTCTAGTGGTAGCTACCCTTTGATCTTGTCTAAGACTGAGGTTTGACATTTGAAGGACTTCATTACCCAGAAATCATGTATCAAAATGTCAGTAATCTGTGGTGGAGGATTTCCCGCCAGTGGCCATACCAGACACCTGAATTTAACGTGGTCAAACATCTCTATTAGTGGGGATCCTCTACTCTCTTCAGCCCCACTTAATGGTTTAGGCTGATAAAAATCTTCCCTAGTGCAGCTTTAACAATGAAGCAAATGGGAAAATTTGACCATTCGGCTAAGCAAAAGTGTCTAGAATTCCCATTGAAACTCAACAATTTGACTTCTTTCAGTTTTCCGAGCCATTCTGCGACCTACTGGTTGAGGCTGGAGGTGTGACCAGCACCTGCACGGTCATCTGGTGCTGTCCTGCGGTGCACCAGTACCAGCCCGCGTCTCTCAGCTGCAGTTTCTTTAAGGTTACAGTAAAAGCCCCAGTTCTGTCATCGCTGATGGCCACTGAAGTGTCGTCGTAGCTCCCTTCGGAGCCTGTCAGCCGACAGGAGCTCCAGTCTCCACTCCGACACCACCTCTTCTCACTTTCTCTGTTGGCAGGGAGTCACAGGGGGATTTGTGAACACCGCTTATTAAATCCTTCAAGGTTTTGATTTGAACTGAAAGACCGAAGGGCCCGTATGAATTGCGAAGTTTCTTGGCTTTAGCGACGTTTGATCGATGCTGTTTTAGAACGGACGATTCCAAATGCTCTGAATGCAATACACTGGGAAAACACTTTTAAAAGTCTTGACATAAGTAAGCATATGATTGGCAGAAAAATCTAATACCTGTATCTCTCACTGTAGAGGCACTCAACAGTGACACTGCTCCCCTCCTCTCCACTCACTCTGTTGTTCACCACAGACATACCTGCAGGAATCAACCAGCACATCTACTAGCAGCTCGCATTTGCATTCTAAGCACAAACTGAATGAAAATGATTAGTCTTTGAGGGTCTTTGCTTCGTCACTTCAAAATAAAAGCACCTGTGATCATGTGTATGGACCAAAGACATCAATTGTCTCTAGTCTCTAGTCGCTCACCATGAATGACATTGATGTAAATGGAGGCGGCATCATCAGCGCTCCACATGCCGCCCACCTCCACGCCACACCAGTACCAGCCGGTGTCCCCTTCCTTCAGGTCCGTCATGGTCACCGTGAAGACCAGCTGGACCGGGTCGTCATAAATGCTTACCTTCTCCTTGGCCAGATCGGCCGAAAGGGGGGTGTCTGTTCGAGCTAAGCTGGTGCAGAATTCCCTCATTCTCCCTTGACACCAGTACTTTACATAGCTGGCATACTGAGGCTCATAATGACACGGGACCGTGACGGATCGGCCCTCCAGGACGGCGTGCTCTTCCACGGTGTTTACCCTACATAGAGAGGCTGAAGAGCCAGTGATAGAGAGAGAGGGGATGATTGAGTGTCAAACACTGGCTTGAACTTCAACTATTAACAGTCTTGCTGCAGTCGTTCTTGAGAGCAGAACAATTCCTCACAGTGGACGTTTCTTATCTATGATTAAAAAAAAAGAAGAAAAAAGTGGCCTTGAGCAGTACTCCTACCACACTTCTGGTTTCGGTTTCCCGAAAAAGAAAAAAAAAATTTTTTTTGCTACTTTCGCTTCCCTCTCCATACTTTCCAAAATTGGATTATGCCTCTGTAATACCGATTCAGGGGGGAAATATAAAAGGCTTGTGAAAATACACATCAAACATATCCTTGCCAAGGGGCAAGACAAAGTAAGGAAGCTTGGGAGAGAAAAAAAACAACAACTTGAAAGCCTCCTCCATTTCCAACAGAAAATGGGCACATCTCAGTGAACTTTAACACCCTTTCTGGTGCATCGCAGACAAATGGCCAATACTGAAAAAGAGCAGAATACAAAAGACAATACTGTGTAAGGCAGCAGAATAATGAAAACCAGATGGATTTAGCTGCCTTACCTCCATAACTGGCCAAAGCATTAGACTACAGATTCTGCGATGTCTTACAATATAACAGCTGTATTTGCCGACAGTAGAACAGTTGTGTAATAGGGTTTTAGTGCAGAGGCACATTGCCAAAAATCCCCACAAATCATAAGAACTCTTGTCTTTTTCATCAGCTATCTGCAGAGGAATCGGCCATAAAAAGCCCATTACACAACTTTCACAAGTTTATGACCTTAGTAGTAATAGATATTACCTGGGATCCATGCTAACAGGCCGAGGGTGAGTTTGAGGAGTTGTGGCATGTTTGCCTGTCAGAGTTTGAGGTTATACAAGTGAATCCGCAGTACTGACTAAATAGACCCGTTTCCGCAATCACAACCCCTCCATGGTCATGTGACCACATGTGGAATCCAGATGTTCCTAAATGTGTTAACCATCTAGGTGCCAGCTAGTTTTTAATGGTGAGGTAAACTGTACTAGTCATTATGGGAAAATTAGGCTATTCAAATATGAAATAGGGTTTATTGGCCTATTCTGCCTCCAAAATATCCATTTATTACAAATACCACTAAGTCGATGCACTTGTGTAGAAAACATAAAGCATTTGTTTTCATGGTTTTATTTCTTATAAAATTCAAACCCATTCTTCTGATAGTAATGCATTTGAACTTTCTTTGACAGACACTATATATGCAGGAGCCTAACCACTACTATTGCTTATCCTCCTGGCATGTAACAGTGTATTATTATTGAAAACAAGGTCTTGGCAAACAAAAATGTAGGGAGTACACTTCAATTCAACGGCGGCTTCTGTTCTGAATAATACCACATTATTCCCAAGGACACAATTTCAGTTGTCTTTATTTCTGTTTGAGTGCAAAAGGGAATGCTTTACAAATTGAAACGTAAAAAAAAAGAAAAAAGAAATCAGCCATTATGAGTAAGAAAACTGGATCATATGTGACAAATTGCAATTAATTGTCAATGGTGGGCTTTAACTCTCCACATCAGAAGCAGATGTGGCTTCATGTCTAGAAGGGGAGTTCTGATGACTTCTCTTCTCTTGATCTGTGAGAAAAGGAAAAGGTTTGGTCAGGATTGGTCAGGCTATGGAAACAGTCATGAAGAGCACAATAGAGTACAAGAGGACCTAGTTTAGTCTACACCCCCGCCCCCCTTTATACTATACAAAAAGGGGACCGTCACTCAAAAAAAAAAATTTTAAGTATAAAAAAATGCACCAATTGATCTGGAAAAGTACGAGTGTGTGGGCAATATGTGGGATCATGAAAAGCCCTTGCCAGAGAATTCAGACTCAAACTTTAGCCATCAGATATACGGCCGGAGCTGCTCCACAGAGGAAGAATTGGTCAAGACGCTAAAGGTGTCAGAGAGTGCACCCAGTGGGTGATAAAGCAAGTAAGGGTTCTGGGTATCAGGGGACATTTTCTGGTTTATAACTGCAAACACTACAATAAAGCACAAAATCCATCTCCCCTTTACTGTTTATTGAGCGGCTCTGCGCTTTATATCTGCTCACTTCACAGGTTAGAGTCTTCGCTCTGGACTGTCCTCCTTGACCACAGGAAGAAAATACAACCTTAAAGTAGTGTTTCTCTTTCAGGCGATGTTGATCTTTGGTGGTACCTTGGGTTGTGCAGCTTCCTGGCCAATATAAAACCCCAAAGTCGGAGATCCTCTGTTATCTGCTGCTCCGGTAGAGGCGACTGGAGAATTGTTTTTGCTCCCTCCATTTACTGCCACTGTATGGAGGAACAGGTCTGAAAATCACACTTCTAGCGTCGTGAAATTCTTCTGACGGGATTTCGGTGTTACACTTGTTCAAACTGAAAGGTTTAATAAACATAAAGAAAGTGATTCACTTAACCACAATTCAGCAGAATGAATAGTTTTTTTAATATATTGTCAGAATCTGCTTTGTTTGTGTTTTTTTATGTGCTAGAGGTGTGATTCTGAGACCTGTTTCGACACATAACGGCAGTGAATGGAGAGACAAAAAAACAATTCTCCTATTTCCCCTACCGGAGCAACAGACAAGGATTTTGGGGTTTTATCACGACCAGGGAGCTGCACAACCCAAGGTACTACCAAAGTTCAATATCACTTTAGCCAATCTGGTTTCAAACAATTTCAAAAACAGAATCTACAATACCAATACTGAAGAATAACCAGATTATATCGATTATTGGACTGTGACAGGGCACCTGAAGCGATATTTGATGGTGACTTATAGCTGATGTGGAGAAGTCACTCATACAGCAGGAGGAGAGGTCAAGTGACAACAGCTGATAGTCCATACATGGCGGCAGCACTGAGCAAGGGGAAATAACTACAGAAAAACACAGTGGATGGATGGCTTGTGGATGTTTTAACTAAAATGCCCCAATGAATAATAATCTGAGTGCGAGTGCCTGCGCATCCAATAAAGTTTAGGATGTGAGATTACGAACAAAAACGACCTGAACACTGACAAATGCACATGTGAACAATATCCACCTGCTGAGAGGAGGGGGGGCACTGTGGGCGGGACACACGTCTGTTTCAACCAATGAAGTTCATCACGACGAGATGGAGGACGGTGTGAGCGAATAGAAAGTCAGCAAAGGCCCTCTCCGGGGAGATGGACAGGAACTCTCCTTTGTTCTGTGGGTTGATCTGGATACGAAGACACACTGAGGAAAACAAAAGACATGGAGGATGCAGTTAGTTCTGCACACTGTCATTCCTCCCCAACAGCTGGCAAAGGTGCACAAATAACACATCAGTACATACAGGTGTGTTTTTGACCTGAGATTTAAAGTTCTTCCTTCTTATTGATGCACTGCACACTCGGTTTAACAATTATGATATCCCTATGGTGTGGGACAGCGTAATCAATGTGAAAACCTGACCAAATCTCTCTCTAACTAGGAATAAGACTTGAACATGTGATGTCCTGTGTATTCTCTCATGTATTGCTTATGGAGAAAATGCAGTTTCATATCATCATTGCATCACAGGTTCTGGACATAGTTGTGCTGTTTCTTGCTTTGGGAGATGCTAATATGGTTTACAGGTATTGTTTTGGTTTGTATGAATACATTATGCATTCTAAAACTGAGCAGAATTCACTTTTCACTACAAGTACTGGGTAAAGCTGACAAATGACATGAGCAGGCAAGCTGTAGGCCTACATTAACGTACTGAGTTTTGCTTTGTTTTCCTTCAACTTTTTTCCTCCATCAAACCAGGTTGACTTAAGAGCTGGCACAACCAACTCACTCCCTTCTCTCCACTTTTCCCTGATTGGGATTTCTACCAAAACCTTTAGCTAACCTGGCTTAGAACATAAGCACAGTGTGTCCGCAAGTTCAATGCACCGATTAAACAAATAAGCCTATGAACAGTGGCAAGAAGCAAAGCAAACACTGACAATTCAAGACCACAGCTGTCTTTAATTGAACCCGTTTACCTGCGAGAATAAAAGAGCCCACACACGAGATGAAGCCCGACAAGAAGCTGTTGAAGGGGAAGGTGCCGACGAGCAGGCAGTAGAGGAACTGCAGCGCTCCTGTCAGCAGGATGTACAGCAGATACGCGTCTACCACTTTCAGCTTGTTGGGCGTCGTGGTGGTGTACTCCTCCAGGAACCGAGAGATCACCGATATGACCGAGTTCGACATGGTTCTCCCGTCTAAATGACCCCAAATAAGTCGATAAGCGGCTTCTGCACGGGCCCTCTTCCTCGTTCGAATGAATGACGTGTCCCCACGGGCCGGAAGTGCGCTCGGTGCTGCGAAGAATAAATTCCGACTCGCGCCCGGAACGAAGCTCCGCGTGGTGTTTGGACAGCAGAGAGGGGTGGAAAAGCAGGAAGAGCACCCACTCTGCCGCTGTTTATATGGGTGGGGCTGAGAGTGGTGCTGGCATAGCTGCAGCCGAGAGCACTGCCAGTATCCTGAGCTAACATGTATGTTTTTATGATGAGAAAAACAGCTTAATTTTTAGATCTGTAACTACCTCAGTCGCTATGGTAACGGCTAAATTGAAGGAGCGCCTGTGTGTGCAGGGGGGGCAGCCCCCCCCCTATGGAGTCATCTTCTCAGTAGACGATCTTTGTGTAGGGTCAGCTGATCTCGGTATGTACAAGTTACAAAACCGCAACGGTGGTCAACAATGTCAATTTCGGAGCAGACACAGGCGGACTCAATTTGTAAGCCTCGTAATTGAGGTGTAAATTGTTGTACTAGAGAACATATAGTTACCGGAATATGCGATTCAATGGATCCTGCTGCAACCACAGCTCCGATGCAGAACGATTCTGAGACAGAGTAAGTTGAAACTTAAGTCCTCATACAGCCTTCCTCAGCAAACTGCTGTCCTACTTATCATGTCAGGAGTTGTAGTAGCAGTTGTTATGCCAGCTGGATATTATTTACTGAGTCTCTTTCCCTTTGAACGACATGTCTTGGGGCTAATGTAACATATGCAATACAATAATGTGTGTAGTGCTTTGTGTCCTTGTCCTAATTCATCTCTATTGTGTTTTTCATGTAGTATCTGGATTATCGTATAGTTTGAGGTATTCCCAGTGACTCACAGTGTTTCACACTTCCCTCAATGAACAAGAAACTTTAGAAATTCCAAAAAATTTAACAAAATACTATACTGTCATATTATAGCAAAACAGTAGGTTCCCATTATAGGAATAGAAGGCGAAAAACAGATCACTACAAACTCACTATTGAGTGCCACAGACACACTATAAATCAATATAGGAATATTATAGGAATATCATAGTGATACCATAGGAGATACAAAAAATAAGTATGGAGGATAAGATCTCCATAGACTCCATTGTGAGCACCACAAACACACTGCAAGTCCCTATAAGAGTAATA
The DNA here is from genome assembly GCA_900312565.1 of Beryx splendens. NCBI lineage: Eukaryota > Metazoa > Chordata > Actinopteri > Beryciformes > Berycidae > Beryx > Beryx splendens. Next base: position 27,063 of record OMOV01001842.1, read on the forward strand.
ATATACGACATATGTATTTATAGTGATTCAATGGGATTGTCTTGACAGCTGAGATCCGACACTACTGACACACAGGTCTTTCTTTTTGTTGTTCACTGAAGAGAGGAGCAGCACTGAGTGACGCTCAGCGGGGAGCCAGTTATCCTGAGTGACTCAGCAATTTTGAATTGCCCGTTGATTGCCACCCCACTGGGCTTTCAATCACAGAGCAGGTAGAAGGACTGGCGGCGTAGTGTCACGTTTCTCCCTCCAATCAGGGATGTAGTGGAGGGTGAGCCCAACTCCTCTCGGTTTACTCGCCTTTTTATTGTCAGAGTAGAGTCTGACACAAATCCTTATGATGTAAACTCCTTGTATGCATCATACTATGATGTATCAAACTGATTTACTGCAAGTTCTAGGAAGGTGGGGGTCTTGATTGCCTTATGGCCATCACCGACTAGAGGTCAAGGTGACCCAGGTTAATATTTACCACTACATCACTGGTTAGGGGCAGCCGTCCTCTTTGCCTGTAGCTCCAGATTGGCAGTAGCACTGATTGAGAGCATGATGACAGTGAAACGTGAGAGTCCTGGGTGTGTAGTAGCACTTGTGCTCCATGCAAATAAGGATAACACCGCCTGCACTGACCTTTACCCTGTATTTGTGTTAGAGGCTTTAGTATCCAGCGTTCAGCATGCGCCATTCATTCCCTGCACTATCTACTGTCTTTTAATTCTTTCCATCTCTCTCTCTCTGTATCTCTCTGTCTGTGATGTCAGGTCAAGTTCGATTTGGGACTGGTGGCCCTCCTGGCGTCCGACCTCCATGTCGCTTTTGAAGAGCACAGAGGCTAAGATCCTCGCCTGTAAGAGGCTTTTGACTCGATTGGCTGATTTCATGAGTAAACCGCATCAGGAGGGCGATTTGATTGGCTTTCCCTTGCAGCAGGAAACGAGAAACTGTGGGGAACTAGGAAGTAATTTAAATAGACACTTCTAGTATTTACAAAAGGTGATGAGAACTGTGTTACTAGCACTAATCCTTTACAAAGCAGTCACGGTTTCCCCTCCTTGAGCCAAGTGTACTCTTTTATGGCGACTGTTACGTCACTGACCTCATGATGTTATGTACACAGTGACTCACACGGAGCCTCACTGATGATATACTAATGGCTAGTCCTCTTTGTGTGGTTGCTGCAGGTATTCAGAATGACCTGTGGGCCAGGTTTGTGACCCTCCCAAACCAGGACCGGATATGGACTCTCACTCTCACCAACAAGTTGGCTCGCAAACCTGCACAGCAAGGTGCTGGTTTCTACCGCCCTCCTCTCAGCCTGGGGATGAAATGGGACAATACATATCGTGGGGCAGAAAAATGAATTGTGTTATTAGCTCTTTTATTCTGCTGTAGTAATCACAAATAAGACGGCTTGCCCATCCCAATTTCACAATCTCTCCATCCAAATTATATTATTTACACTTTGTCGTGACATTTTTAAATTGTTGTTTACATTCTAGCGAGCCAATGCCATTGCTGGAAAGATTTGTGTCTCATAAATAAGCATAATTCTGCACAGTCACACTTTGTTGTCATTGAACTTTTATTTATCACATTGTATCGCGGTTGTATCAAATCATGAACCCTGTATCGTATCATATCGTATTGTGAGATGAGCATCATCCTATCTCTACTTACTGTGTAGCTTCCCATTGTTTTCTGACTGACATGGCTCTGCCTTTCCCCTCCAGCTCCTAAGACCCCCCTGGTCATGGTCCATGGCTTCGGAGGAGGGGTGGGCCTGTGGATCAGGAACCTGGACATGCTGAGCCGATCGCGGCCTGTGTATGCCTTCGACCTGCTGGGCTTCGGCCGGAGCTCCAGGCCCCCCTTCCCCACGGACCCCACCCAGGCCGAGGAGCAGTTTGTCAACTCAATCGAGCTGTGGAGACAGTCTGTGGGCCTGGAGAATATGATCCTGCTGGGACACAGTCTGGGAGGGTACCTGGCTACCTCTTACGCCATCCAGTACCCCACTAGGTAATGGTGATGATGTCATACTATGTTGATCCCCATAGGGAAATTGTGTTGTGGAGGTCAGATCGGAGATCGGAAGAGCGTCGTGTAGGGAAAGAGTG
>OMOV01001847.1:1810-12259 GCA_900312565.1 Beryx splendens
AGTTCCCCAAACACGCTAAAATGCCGGCAATAGAAAAAAAGAAAAAAAAAAAAAAAAAAAAAAAAAAAAAATGCAAGACATTAAAAAGTGGTCCTAGAAAAATATAAAGCAATCAACCCAAAATTTCCCAAATAGTAGCTAGCTTATTACAAGTTTGTAGCCAAGCATGGCCAAAAAGCCATATAAGAAAAAATAGTGGTATATAAAACTTCTAATGTTATACAACAACCCAAAGTTCTCTATTGTGATTCATAGATTAGATACATTTTGGAATAGGGTCCATAAATCATTCGGGCAGCAAGTTTGGACAGATATGACAATGACTATTATTTTTCATGTTTGCCAGCAGGGCAAGCTTCTACCTCTAGATCTCTACTGAAGTTGCTGAGAATCTGTAGGATTTTTATTATGTCCTTGTTAAACTACACATCTGAAAGGCCTTTGTAGGCCAGATGATGGTCCATGTAACATCAGTCTTACATCTACATACTAATCTTGTATATTGGCTAACTGACACAACAATTTAGAACCAACACTAATTATATTTGAATCTTGCTCCCGTGATACTGGGTTAGCAGCGTTCTGCAAAGAGCTGCATATGGCTAGAAAACCACATAGGCAGGCCTAGTTTATCCAGGCCGCAAAAATCTGTAGGGAACATTGTCTGTCTCAGGAACTGAAACATTTGACCCATGACTTTCTGTCCATACATGGTCCTGGTCCCTCTTCATCTAGGTTAATTCGCAGGCACCAATTATTAAATTGTGTTTTGTTGCGTTGATCTTTAAAACTTTTGTCACACAGACGACTTCCATCTGTACCTTTCTCACTTTTATGGGTTATTTGTCCATTTTCACAACACTCGCCTCTCATGTACATATGTTCCATCTATCCAGCCATCCATTTTCTAAACCACCTTATTTCAGTTCAGGGTCACAGGGGGCTGGAGTCTATCCCAGCATGCATTGGGCAGAACGCAGGAAAACAGCCTGGACAGGTCGCCAGTCCAATGCTAACATTGGACATCTGTTCATGCAATGTAGGACAGCTAGTGGTCAGCAAAAACTCCTTTGAATAATTAAAACTAAAATAACCACTCTGCATAACCTTCCTTACGGTATATAAAAACCTACTGTTGGCCTGCCTCATCAAACACAACATGATCAAATAAACTGTCCCCCATCTCAAAAAATGGAATGGACAACCACCACAATTACAATCAATGCATACAATAAATAACTATTTACCTAGATAAAGTAATATATTCAATCTTCATCATGAAAGCCTTAAAGTACCATGGAAATAAAATAACCTATGTAATGCTATCCTATTCAAAACAATCACAAATTACTCAAACTTATTATAGACTAATCAAAACTTCACCAACACAATCAGGTATTAAAATACTTTATAATGAAAGTGGACACATTCAGCTACTCATTCACACTCTATTATCCCACATCCCCACACATTTTATTGAAATTATACAATAATTATTATAAATATTATATAATGTAATAATAATAATTATTACATTTCAGTTGCAATATCATAAATGAGACTATCAGTATGTGTTGCTGTTCTCTATCACAGACCTATGAATCTGGTCCTTCAGCAGTCAGTTTCTTTTACGTGACCGTAAACTAATGACTTGTACTATATTTATATGCCAAAAACTTTGTCATAAATAAGTGGTGTTGTGAAAACATTAGAGGTGCTATCTGTATCCGTGACTGTCATAGAAAAACGTGTGTTAACATTATTTGCCATGACACTCACAACTGGCAAGCATGTAATTGGCACTAAGCCAATTTCCACTTGTTGTCTTTCATGTTTTGAATATGTATGTATTTATATCTACCTTGGTAATGATGGTTTATAAGTTTATTGAATTAGATCAATTTAAATGTCATTAAATTACATTCGATTTTAATTTAATTTATAAAGAGAATGGAAATTAACACAATGCTGTTATGTTAGCATGGAAGGTGAGGTTTTATTTATTACTTATTCTGTTTTGTGCCTCATGTGGGCAATCTGCAGCTTTTTTCTTATTTATTTATTTTGTTAATGTCATTGTTCTTAGCTATACTACAGTCAATTTCAGAACAGACTGGGGCAGTAGTGGCATGACGGAGAATTACAACCCCCCTGTGTCTCCCCCGGGGAGTTACATGGTACCCTGACAAAATGGAATTATTACAGGAAAAAATTAAGAGTCGTCCCCGTTGATATGGCCCCAAAAGGCTGACATTTCTCTGGGCCTTTTTTCTATGTGGTGGCTGCTGCAGGGGGGGAGCCAGCCCTCCTCCCTAGACACCCTCTTCCCATGTCGGAAAACCAAATACTCTGGGAGTTGGAGGAGGATGGAGAGTTTATGCCCCCCTCTACCTACCCTCCGACCAATCCGCCCCATCCCCCTGTAGACCCGGCAGGGGCAGCTATCGCATGGCAGGCCACTTACAGAATGGATTTTAATGAGACATCAGAAGAATTAAGGCTGATAAAAAAGTCCTGTATCCCCCTAATTTCCCCTCATTAATTAGACGGAAATTTGGGCTCATCAAAGGGATCCTGCGATGGAAGCCTCTCAGTGGGGGGAACTTGGCCGGGGAAGAGAGGGGCCGCTTCCAGGGTGTTCAGCGCTCGCTTGCTTCTGGATGTTCTTGCCCCTACGAGCGAAATGGGTTGGCCCCACTGCATATTGCTCAACCCAGCAAAAACATGTTTATTTGACATATTTACTCATCTAAACTCAGTTTTCCCACCTTTTTTAGTGGAATAGTGTGGTTGGGATAAGCAATATGTTTATCTCGATACAATTCGATATGCGATATAACCACCATACGATGTAATCAACAAAAGTTCAATGACAACGACGAAAGTCTGACTGTGCAGAATTGTCTTTATTTCTGAGCTACTAAACTGTCTGTCTTGCTAGAATGTAAACGACAATTTAAAAATGCCATTACAAAGTGCAAATAATATCATTTGAGTTTGTGAAATTGTGATGGTCAAGCTGTCTCATTTGTGATTACCACAGCAGAATAACATGGAGCCCCACGATACGTATTGTCACATTTTTTTATCGCAATATATTCAATTTTGATATATTGTCCCATCCGTAGTGTGTACCCATAATTTTTAGCCTGACATAAAGAAAGATTCATCATAGCAAGTAGTATCAAACTGATGTAAGTTATATGTGAATTGGGTTTTAAAAGGGGCATTAAGTGATTTATGACTTTGGTCGACCTCTACGGGCAACCAAGGAATTGCAACAACTTTGACGTGACAGAAATATAAGTTGTATTTTCCCAATAAACACGAGTACGCTAGCTCATTCTAAGTCTTATGTGTAATTTCTGGTCTGATGCTGGCCTTTATCGTTCAGCATTGTCATTGCAACACCACTCTGCCCTCTGTAGAGTGAGACCATCATCAGTACGATGGCGTCGGTGTCAACAAGGAACTTTCTATCATGTTTTTTGTTTTGTTAAATGTACGCTTGCTGTGATTAGGATACTGACATTACCATGATTCCTGTTGTCTGTGGATTTTTGGAACATATCGAAGGTGAGGAGTCGCTATGTTGTGTGTGAAGTAACACCACTTCCCCGGCAAATAAATAGGCCTGACCGTTAAAAATCGAGCTGTTTGGAGGATTGCATACATGCCAAATTTACCAGAACATCATATATCGATGAGTAAAGTTGTCAAAAAGTGTCAAACTATATTTTCCGATTTGTGTTTTTTGCCAATAAGTAAGACAAAAACAAATTGCCAGATCTTTGAATGGACCTCGGCATGGTAGGAGGAGCCTTCAAACAACAGCAAAATGCCTCGGCACGCCCCTGTGTTCTTGAATGCAGAATTCAGGAACCTCTGCTGATATTTACCAGTCATATTATGCTTCAGTAGAGCAGAAATATTACACATTTAACCTACAAGGGAAAAAAGTAACATAGGTCTGAAGGTATTATTGATTTTTGTTTACCATATGATGAGCACTGCTCCAAATGTACATCCAGGTCTACGGGTCTATCAGGGTTTTCTCATCTTTTCATTTGCAACTACAACACCGCTCATCGGTAGTCTCGTTTACAATCAGATGTCTGCAATGGAAACATACCATGTATTTGCTGAGGCAGCTGTCGCAATAATCAGCCTTTTAGAATCAGCTGCATCTTCAGCGGAGAGCTATCGATTTCATAATCGCCGCTGTAGTTCTTTCTTTGACCTCTACTGTACAAGGCGAAGAGTGGTCTGCCATGTTTCCCGGAGCATAATTAGAATGGATCTAATATCTTTTTTATATGCGTCCGCGACTCAGCTGAACCAGGCTACGCTCTTCCCCCTGCCAGACCTTTATTTATCCGAGTAGGCCTGCTGCATTTTGATAAGAGCCTCTGTCTGGAAGAATTAATGTAATGCCTACCCAAGGAGAGGGGTTTCAATTAGGGAGCAGGACAAGTTAGAATGGGATGAATCCAAGCAAAATGCACTAGCACCTCATCCGATACATGAGAAGAATATACAATCCCACCGCACTTTTGAAGCAGAGGAGCCATCCTGTTTTTTTTTTGTTTTTTTTTTTGCCTTTCTCGTTCCTTTTCCTTTCTTGTTTAGGTTGATGCACCATCACGATGTACAGAGTATTGCCCATTTGTACACATTACCCGCTTGTTCTTTCTATAAAATGTTGAAAACTCCCTCAAGTGCTGCTGGATGCAATAAACTAGACACCGTGAGGGGGAAACCTCTGATGCATCAGCAGGAGTTAGTTCTTTCATTTTTCAAGGGAGGCAGAACTTTGGGATGGCGGAGGATGCATGCAGGGGCCTGAGTTGACTGCTGAAGGCTGTTGTGAGCCAGTCCTCATGAATTCTAAATCAACGTAAATTACTTAATGTGGAAATGCCCTGCCGCAAATAGACGTTCTTTGAAAGAGAGAGGAGCCGGCTGTTAGTACCTATCAAGTGGTAATGCTCCTCGTGGATGACATGAGGAAAACAGGGTGTTACAACCAGAAAACTCAGATGTCCACCCTTATCTTTGGCCTTTGTATCTTAAGGACATGTCCTCTCTTCTCCCCTCCTCTCCTCCTTTATGCAAATTCCACGCAAGCACAAACAAGCTCAAGATCAACATCCATCCATTTTCTTCCATGCCAATCATTTCAAAGATGACACAAACTGAAATTATATCCATAGCATTCACACTTTGGATAATGCCAGAATTTGGCTTTAACACAAGACCCTTTATAAATAATTGTTTAAGCTCTTACAAGGCTTGTATAAATTTATCCGCGCAAAACTCACGGCCACTTTTTCTTTCTTTTCAGCCCACATAGATGTACTAGATGTAGACGAGCAAGGCCAAGAAACAAAGCCAGAATTTTCATATATATTCAGGTATAGAATATTCATTTATACACACTGAATGGAAGCTGAAAGTCAATTGTATTGCCGATAATGTTTGAGCTGAGGGTTTCTATGAAATACAAAAATGGAGCTCAGTGTTTTCATTTCAGGAGAAAGCAAAGAAAGTATATTACTGTTATTACCATAAACAAGCAAGGCCACACTGTGTGAATTGAATATTAAAAGATACAAGATATAAAGGAAACATATTCAAAAGCTTGGTGCAAAGTAACACGCTGTGGACAAGTATTTCACCTGAATTATAGCGGATTGTCAGTTAAACATCATTTCATCACTGTACAGACTAAAGCTGTGTCATCAATGGCAAATCATGTGTGCATGGAGAAATGATTCATCTTGCACATCAGCATGGCAGGCATGACGATCCACTATAGCAGTTCATCTCCTGTTAGTCTTTCAGCTGTTGAACTGCCTACAGAACAGAACATATGTCATTTGGAGGACACCTTTATCCAAAAGGCCTATGAGTGCTTATATTTGGGGGGAATCAAGCCCCTGATCCCACAATCCAGTCACTCACTAAATCAGGAATCCGGCACGGATGTTTACCAGTAAATGGTGTGCTGGTGAGCGTTGTTGAGCTGTCCCATGTAAAAGGTGAAAAGCTTTTGAGGGTTTTAAATGAGATTCCAATGAGGACACAGAATGGGGAATAAAAGGGAGACAGGAAAGGAGATTTAGCTCCGAGTTAAAAGCTGTTTCCTCAAAAGAAAACCCTTTGTCCTTTACAAAAGGGAAATTTCAACTTCCTGGGCTGAAGTGAAGTCATTATTTGATAGTGCCGCACACTCTCGTATGTGTGTGTGGATTACCCTAGCTTTATCTTTCTGGTATTTTCAATATTTTACAGGGCGTGTTGTAAATACCTCATATGAAAAAGGTACATCTTTTTTTTTTTATAAAACGGAGTAGGCAGGCCACCCTTGACAAGCACCTTGACAAGAAAGTGGGTACAGAGTGATTCACATTCAGATTCACATTACTACTAGGAGCCTCTGGGACAAAAGCTGAATCATATGAATCTTTACCCTGGAAAATATCACAGAGTTTCCTGGCCCCTTTGCTGTTATCTGGTCATAGTCAGTGCGCTCACTCTCTTGACTCTCCATTCATGCCGTATTCCCTTCACCGCCGCTGGTTATATTTAATTGAAAGGTAGATTAAAGTTTAAAATCTACATTTGGTACAATGTTATATTAGTGTCTTTTTTTTTGCAGACTGACTTGCCAGAGAGGCTTGAAGTAGACAAAGCAGAGTGCGCAGAGCTCCAGAGGACGAGGGGTGAATCTGCGGCTTTGTCTGTGGATATCTGCCAAACGCCATCGAAAACGGCAGACTATAACGCCAATGGGGCTCACACAAAGTCCCACTTTAGTCTGCTATGCAGCTTTTGGACATCCCTGCCTTTTATAGTACCATCTGGTATGGATCAGAAAGTTTTGTTCTTCCATGGCTGGCAAAAACTTCCTCTTATGAGCAGAAAATCCTGACTCAGGCAGTGCAGCAACACAGTTACTGTAATGTAATCTCTAAATGTGACAATTTTAAAGAAGGAAGTTTAACATGAGGCAACAGTAATTGTCATCCCCTACATGATGAATTCACCCTCTGGGCCAGTCAGTAATAAATATCACCTTGTTTTGACTAACCCTAACCCTTTGACTCAATTGAGAGACAAAAAAAAGCCTTAGCTACCAAGTAGCTAGCTAGTTAGCCACTTTCTTTGAAATCTTGGATTAGCTAGCTACATTCCTGGATTAGCTAATGATAGCAAGCTAGATATCGTTTTGCTAACTGCACACACAGCAAAGCTAACGTATCCTTTGCTGCCTTGGTGTTTGTTAGCTTTATGAAGTATCCTCCAGTAATTACCTGGCTAACATTAACCCAGTTGGCTGTAATATGCAATTTTAAAGCATCCCAAAGCAGATAATTTTGGTATCTTCACCGTATAACTCATATTTCTTGTGCTATGCTGCATGTGAGTTGGACTTAGGCTGAGATGTTAGTTGCTGTTTGGCGGAGAATATCAAGTGTGTTGTTATCTTAAAATCATCATGTCGTCGTCATGGGGCGCCCCGGTAGTTCACCGAGTAGAGCGCGTACCATTTAAGGCTCAGTCATTCCCGCAGCGACCCGGGTTCGAATCCGGCCCGCGGTCATTTGCTGCATGTCCTCCCCTCTCTCTCTCCCATACCTTCCTGTCTCTCTCTCACTGTCTCACTCTCAATAAAGCATAAATTGCCAAAAATAAATCTTAAAAAAAAAAATCATCATGTCGTTCCTAATGTAGCCTACTGTAGCTTAATATAGATGTTTAGCTCAGAATATTAGTGTTGTTTCTTTGGAATCAACGTGTTTTTTTTCCTGCACATCGGTCATAGTGTTCTGCGTTTCACTTGATTGTGTTGGTATTAAAGTGCTGTAGCTATTCATGAAAAGCACACACGTGGGAATTTCTCTCTTCTTTGGTGCTGAGAAGGGAGGTTGACAATGATTTCAGTACGGTGTTGGGGGTTTGTAGAAAATCGTTAGACTCAGTTAGCACCTGGTTTACAGTCAAAGTGCCCACCAGGGGATTCTTGAAAAAGACGCAGATGTATGTGTCAATTGCAACCAAGTGCACAAACATCACAGTGTCACAATCTTGCTTGCTCACAGAAAGATTGATGATTGAATTCTGCTTTGAATTCAATTTTCCTTATGTTTTAATGCGTAAACAGAAAGTTAATATTGCAGTGATAACATCAATATTGTAATTACTGTATGTTTTTTCAACATGGCTTTTCAGGCCTTTGCTGTTCAGTCACAGTTCCGTTCCACCTCAGATTGCCACACACATTATTTGAAGCAACCAATTAAACACAGATCGCAGCGCAATGCCATTTAAGATAATTTCTGAATTATTTATAAAGGCTCTTTCTGCCCAACTTCCTTGGCTGGAGATGGTACTGACAAAGAGACAGGCGGTAACGTGATGGGGCCATTAGAGAGGGCTCCTTTCACAGCATCAATTAACTCTACATGGTTTCAGCATTAGCTGCCTGGGACGCAAACTCTACCTCCTGACGAAAAGAATAATAAAACGGAAAAACCTACAGTACGTGTTTCTAATCACTTCAGTGAACAAACCGAAGAAATGAAGGCTTTCTTGTCGTGGATCTTGCTCTCTTTTTTGCTGCAGGAGAGTGTTGCTGCACAGACCCCATCTGTTTCAGGAATTCAGACACTCTTCTGCATCCAAACCCCTGAAGAATGGAGGTTATTTGGAGGAATATTAATGTTCACATCAACGAAATACCAATTGATATGGTACAAAATATAAAAGATAATGTGCTACTGCCAAAAAGCCCTGTACCAAGTCAGTGACAAGACTCTTGTTGTGTGCATCAGTAAGGAAATTGCACCAATCTTCTACAACAATCATTAACCATAACACAAATTCTAACATTCTAAAATTCATTTTTTGGCATAAATTAATGCCCGTCCTGCTGGGACATGGACATCCATGACATAGAGCACAATATCTATGAAAGCATTTGTCAACATGTTGAAATGCCGCATATTTTGCTGAATTTAACTGCTCCAGGTCTTGTTTTGGGTAGATAAAACCTTCACATGGGAAATTTGGGTAATGCCTCATTTTCCAGGTCCACAATTCCCTAATAATTTCCTAGAAAGGAACTGTTACTTTCTTATGAAGTTAACTGGAGAGAACCATGACATTTATGTACAAATTATAGGGAAAATAGAGGAAGATTCCAATGGAGTTGGCACCAAAAATAACTTCTTCCTCTAATTTCATTCATAATTATATGAGTGACCTGGGTTACCAAATTGATTCTGCCTCTTTACCTGAAACTCTTTTTGAAATTTACAGTATTCACTATCAACTCCACCAAACTGACCACTTCCATTTAAAAAAAATATAACTTATAACATCATTTCATACTTCATCCTTGGATACTTCAAAAGTAATGACCGACCATTGAACTCTTTGTCTATTTTCTCCATAATGTCCCATTCTTTCAAGGAACTTCCTAAGAAATTAACAGTTCCTTTCAAGGAAAGGGCATCACCGAAATTTGCTATTTGGGTCATTACTAATTTAAAGGTGACTAACACTATCTACCAAAAGCCAAGCTTAATATTAAACACTTGATTGGGGATTGGGTGGGGGGAGTCTGGGTTTTCTTAACTGACTGACTGGTTAACTTAAGTACAAGTAAATGATGACCCGATATGGCCTCAGCGGTTTTACAACAATTGCACTAAAAGCTAAACCCTTTTCATCTCTCCCTTCATTGTGTACTATCATGTACCTCCATCAAATTGGCTTTGGTGCACCTTTGATACATTGGTGCTTTATTTGATGGGTGGCAGACCTTGAGTAGTTAATGGGAATGGGACCTTTCATTCATCACAACAGAAAACCGAACCAAGCGATGTTTCTTTTGAACCGTTTCCCTTTAGAAATGCACCGTGTAAGTGCTCTTTAATTCAAGGATTTGATGTGCCCACATACACGTACTGTACATGCTTGCATGTGTGCTTTAAAACACACACAGTCCCCTCTCTCTCTCTCTCTCTCTCTCTCTCTCTCTCTCTCTCTCACTCACTCACACACACGCCTTCCTTTCCCCGACTCGGTGTTTAATGAGCGTGATCATTTATCTGCTCCATAGATAGTTTATCACCTGTCACATGGACACTCTTAACCTCACAAAACGTCACGGCACATTCTCTGTCTTGCGTTGCAGGTAAAAAACGAGCTGCTCTGCTGGTGTGTACGCAGAAGATAGTATTTATATACCCACTGCAGTCGCTGCCTCAGCCGTGTGGAGTGTTGCCATATGAAGTGGGATTGAATTAGACAGGCTTAACTGAGGAGAGGACTGCATTTGAAGAGGCTTTTCACATGTAGCAAATGCTGTGAGAGACTCAAATGGGGCAAGGGGGTTGAAAGACGTATTCAGATGAGAAGAATATAGGCTTCAAATATTTT
>OMOV01001883.1:3660-15707 GCA_900312565.1 Beryx splendens
TATATTACCTCTGCTCTTGACATTTCTGTTGGATATCTGCTCTAAATAGGCCCCTTACTCGTATTGTGAAAATGTAACTTTCGCATTTCTGTCCGTTACAGGCTACCGTAAGCTGCACCAAAGGCCTGTTGTTCATGTTGTTCCAATACCTTGGTCACTGGTAGAGGTTGATAAAAGTCAGAAATTACCTAATGCCCCTTTAAGGCCAGTTTCTCACCTGTCCCTTCTTGTTGACCCCAATAATTCCAGAGGTGGGTTCATGAGGGGAAGTTACAAAGATGGTTTCTGCACTGATCCGGTTCATGTAGATACACACTCCAGACTCCAGGTCATACAGATGGATATAACCGTACTTTGTGATCAAATATATTACACCGTGCTTGGTACCAATCTGAGGAGAAAGATTAAAGACAGAATTAAACACACGTCAGTCATACTTACTCTACCCAGAATGAATGAGTATGTTTCCTTCCTTACCTGCATGGCTACAGGGAAGTCTGTCTGGGCCTCTGGAGGGAAGAACACATCCACTGCTTTCTTAGCAAATGGCTGGTTTCCTGCAGCTGGCTGACCAACCTCAATGATATGCAACTGGAATGCAAAAAGTCATCATACATGTGAGGAAATAACCGAAGAGGTGAGACAACCAAAGCAAGGCAAACATGAATGTGAAAGAAAGCAGAGGTGAGTCAATGAGTCCAAAAATATATGATTTGTATGAGGTTCTTTGGCTGAAAACGTTGGGGAGCTCATTTTGATGGTGTAGGGTCTTTCTTGGTAAATTTCTGGAGATATATAAAAACATTTTAGAAAAGAGGTTCTACGTAGCACCACAAAACACCCTAAAGTTACTAAGAATGAAACACCAAGACTGGTTGCCCCTATGATCTTAGCCAAATAACTGCTTTCCCTTTGTTTTAGAGAGCGGGAACCAATTCACCAAGGTAGACTGCACATGAAATCCCTGCATGTTATCTAGAGCCCCTCACCTTTCCACCAGCCTGAGAGCGCACAGCAAAGCAGAAGAGGGTGGAGGGTTTGGCATTTCCCTCCACCTTAAACTCCCCGAAGGCTGCAGCGTGGCCCTCGATGGGCTGGGACACCTTCCTGTCCACAGAATACAGCTGCATCGCCCCAACCACACGATTTTGCTGCAGGACAGACAGAAGAAACAGAGAAATAAAAGGTGAGACAGTGTAGGCGAGAAACCAGAGAGTAGATAATCCATGCTACTTCATCTCAGAGGGATTTTTCTGTCCACACATGTACTGTAGGAGGAATGAATGCATGTGTGTTTTCATACCTGTGCAGAAATCCCTATCAGCAGTAACCACTTCTGTTGCTCGTCAGTTCTGTAGTTGATGATCTGACATCCCGCCAGACTGGCATGCCGATCGAATACTTTGGTAGGCTGGGAATCTCCCTCCATGCTCCAGTGATAGACGGCTGTATCGGTCACCAGGGCGACTGTGTTAACCGATATCCACTTCCAGAACATGACCTCCTCTGTCATGGTGTGAGCCTTCATCTTACTCTTCATCTCAATGTTGAAGATCTGCAGTGTCTTGGCAGCTGAGGGGGCAGGGAGGTAAAAAGGTAAAGTATGATCAAGTGAGACAGACAGATAGCAACTAGTAACTTTTCAAGTTTCAAATCTGAGCACACTGAGCAACAAGGCATGTGGCTAACAGTCCCTCCCAATAAACCATGTAACCACAGCCTAGATTCAAAGTGTTTCATGACAGGGAGTCACAATGTTTATATATTTATCTGTCTGCCCCTCCCCAAGTGCAACTGACCACTGGAAAGGTAGGAGGCCATTTTAAGAAGATTATAATGACTAGTTAAAATTGTGGATACTACTGGTAACTACGACATGGGACCATGTTCCTGTGATATGTGTATTATTTTGTTAGGCCTACGTATGACTAGTAGGGAACTTGATTTGAACATAAAACTAGATTAAAGAGGAAAAAACAGGCGAGGTAACGGTGATTCGGGTGCATTGTGGAGCTGTTTTGCGGACCACCATCCACACACACACATAGATATAATGATACATGTATGGCATACCTTATATGCTGCAAGGAGAGATCTAGACATGGATATGGCTGCCTGGCACACGCTCACACAATAGTGGAAATACAGACACACACAGTGCCCCAACCTTTTTCAGTGTGTGATATCTGATGATGCATACCACACATAACACTCTACCAGCATACAGCAAGTCATGCTAACACATGTATAGTTCTCATAAAAGCATATGTGTCAGCAGGTTATATTGTGGTGGAGTTCGGGTGTGAAATTGAGACAAGCAACTGCAGGGTGGAGAGTGTCTGCAGTGGAAAACATATCCAAACAATTGTCTGCCTTTTGATTGGCTACTGGTCCGAATAGTATTTGAGAGGGGTATGGGGGAAGCTTTTATGATAGAGACATGGCTACTGTATCATCACAACAGAGTGCCAGACAGGCAGACAGGCAGAGAGCAACTCACCGTCTGAGAAAGGACAGAAAGCAAGGGAGAAAAAGCAAAGTGTCAATCAGAACGTGAGAAGACAAGGAGAGAGAAACCATAGGGAAAGAAAGAGCAGGGGCATGTTATCCTCAAAATGTGGGAGAGAGAGAGAGAGAGAGAGAGAGAGAGAGGGAGAGAGCAAAGCGTTATAGCCAAATCATCCTGATCAGCGCTTGTGTTTGTGCTCTAAGGGCCAGATTCAGTGGCAGAAAATCGATTGCACCACCAATTTAGTACATTCCAGCAATAGAACTGACTGAGTGCATTCTACATATTTATAGCGTTGACAGAGCATTAGTCATCTCATGACCATGGCGTTCTTGCAGCAACTCGAGATGACTAGATTTGTTAAAACTAGAGACAAATAAACAACAGTGTGAATGCCGTGCACTCTGAAGCAGACATGATTTTATTAGGTTGTTGTCCGAGAAGTTAAACAACAATAATGCCCACAGCTCTTGCCGTAAAACTAATAACCACAGCGGCGAACTGTTTTTCCTCACAACAGCACGGTATTGACTGTGAGGTTGTGACGTCTCACCATACACACCCTACCTTTAAGGGCGATGACCTTGCTGGCGGGGTTCATGATGGCGCTGTCGGCAGAGATCGGTCTTCTGATCGGGTTGGTGGGGTCAGACATGTCTACGATCACCACCTGGTTCTGCTCGCCCACCTTCTCTCTGATGCAGATGAACTTGTCCGACTCCATGGTCAGGTAGCTAAACCCGATGTTGGCTGGGTTCACCCCCAGGTTCTGCAACTGGAAACATCAAAGAACACAAGCGTCAACAACAACAACCTTTAACATAATCATCGGAAAGGACTACTGCACAATAGTGGGCCTATAGCCACCTACACTTGGGCTAAAAATAAAATTCAGTTAGTAGTGGAATATCCCAACTTGAAGGAGTTGAGACCTTTGAAGGAGTCATACAAAAACTCAAAATGCAGTGGGAAAATAAACATGGCAGTAGCTGACATTTGCCTCGAAGGGGGAAACCGTAAGAAGCCGAACCAAACTGTGTTTCTATTAAAATAGCAGCAGTTCTGTTCCAATTTTCCAGGGATATTCTTGAAGGTTGTTTTCCAGACGGGAGGTTTGGTGGAACATACAGCCAGGGAACAAGCGTGGGCACACAGCAGACAACAGGATATTAACTCAAGAGAGCTTTATTTTACACTCTTATTATAGCTGGTAATAATCTCCTGCATTTTCTTAAGCTTTTTAAGAGCCATGTTTGATGACAGAAAATGTTTTTTTATTACAATGCAATAACCATCATCACGACTTCAATAATAGTGGAATAGCATTACTTTATTTCAGCAAAGCCTGTGATCAAATCCTGACCATGACACTCTCTCAGCTATTGTACTGTATGTAGGCAGCCAGCTGTAAGAAAAGGTCTAAGGTTTACTAAATCATCTAGCAAAAACAGGTCTGAGACAAACACCAAAGAGATTCCCCGGTAGCGATCTGCTCAAACCAAGAATGAATTCGAATCTGAATCTTCAGCAAAGCACCATCAGCAAATCCTATTCATTATTCAGCATATTTACTTTCCTAATGAGAAGAAGCCCCAAGACCTAATGATGCTAAGTAAGACTGAGTTGATGTTAACTTCCCCTATGTCACATCTTGGTAGAACTAATAAATGTCCATCGTGGTTAATGTGCTGTGAACAGAGGAATTGCTCTGTACATCGTCAACCTAATTGTGAACTGAGAGGGCAGATCAAAACACGCAGCCTCACTCTGACGACTGAGCTGGGAATAGCTGACTGTATTATGCAGTCTGAGGCAAGCGGAAAGGAATCCTTACGCTAATCACAAGGACTGTACTATCTGCCCATTGGCTTGCAGCGCAGGAGAGCCGATTCTGACTCTGACGGCCCTTTAAATCATTTTAGTCATCTGCAAAACAGGAAGGATGTAGTCTGGTGGGCAGTGGGTTACAAAGATCATATAGAGAAGTTGTGGTCGAGTGAGTGATATGTCCATAATGAATCATATCCATAATGACACTGCATCCCTCCCATGTTCACTGGAAAAGAGTCAGATTTTTTATGTTCTCCATACAGACATTGTCAAGTCTATGTGAAGTTATGGGGGGAGAAGTATGAGAGTGAGACTTGAAACAGGGCACAGGGAAGACCTGAGGCAGGATTACAGCCATATGCTGCATCTCTTCAGACTGCCAGAACTATCTCTGGGAGGAGAGGGGAGGAAAACGACAACAAAGATAGCAGAGGGAAAGATAAGGATGGGAGTCAAGACACCGTCTGGCATCGTACTAAAAGCCGGGGGTGTCGGAAGAGAAGAGAGCCAGCAAAGGGAGTGTGTGGAAAGCAAGAGTGACAGATACACCTGAAAAATGAAGGAGGAGGAGGAAGGAGAGCCAGGGAAAACCCTTGTCTGTACAGTAGCCTACAGTTCCAGTAACACAGGCCTTGGGCAGTCTACGGGTTAGGGTGGGGCGACTGACTCACCGGAAGAATACCCCCCCACCTCCACCCCCTTCTTAGTAGAACATTCCAGACTAAATCACACTTCTACCACAACCTACTGTCTCCAGCAACCCGCTAACTAACAGATCCTCACACACACACACACACACAGTCTCCATGCTATAACTTCTCTCCCCTGAGCAGTAACCTGTAGTACAGCTAAGATTAAGTTTACACCAGCAATACATAAGCATTACTAACAATAAGACAGGCAGCAGAAAATCACTGGTGATACAACTTGAGGGCAGTTTGTGAGTCATGGATTGGGTGTATGCGTTGCTGAGGCACTGACATGTTGTACTATTTTACAGCAGAAGGGTTTGGGTCCCTGAGGAGAAATGTGGGTTACACAAACACAATTAAAACTGAGGAATGTAGCAAACAGACCTGAAGTGTTACTAGTTATATTCTGTGGGGCTGAACATGCAAAACCACAGCTTGCACTGGAGGTACTGTATATTGTTACATTAGAATAGGGAATCACCATTACCATAGCCATAATCTAACACTAAAGAGTAGGTGTGCGAGTCATGAGTAGTATTTTTGACATGCATGCAACACAAAATTGTGTCCCCTCTAAGTGAATGACTTTTGTAGCCATGCAGTCTAGATTCATGATTGAGTTTTGATGACTGAAGACAGGCACTCATCAAAGTCCTCACCAGGCACTGTCGCAATCACATGTGTTCTGTTTAACTGAAAGTGATGAAATCACTTCCGCGTCCTGCTTCCTATCCTGATGTGATTTGCTAGGCTTAAATGGGCCTGCTTACCTCATCCATCTATTGCATCCGTTGGTTTGACCTGATGCCATCATTTCATCAATACAGAGGCAGGACTCTGCTGAACACTGCAAGTAACCACAATGTAGCAGGTTGGACTCCTCTAACCTAACTTGACAGGACAATGTTCACGAGCTTTGGAGCTGCAAGACATTTTTGCACTTAGACAAGCCACTGAATAGGCCGTTGCACAGCCAGCACAGTAGCAAAGCCATGCAAGCTGCAAATGATTCTCACATCATCACTTTCATAATTCATCTAACCATTGTCTGTCCTTGTCTGCCTTCATCTTGGCGCAGACATGATCCAGGGAACCTAACCACAGTTTGGAGACCACAGCGATGTAGCCTACATGCTGCTATACACATCCAACTACCAACTAGGGCAATGAGCACTAATCCATTTAGTCAAAAAATTACACACTGTGACCTGCTCACACACAGTCTCGACTTGGGATCATAAACCAGACCAAGATAAGTAAGCAAAGAAAACAAAGCATAACAATGGAGAGTAACTTTACTCACAGCTTAGCGTTAATGACAGTGTAAGGTGGGCAGGCCACGTATAGCTACTGGTGTGGAGTGAGAAAATGACTAGAATTTTCTCCCACAGCTGGAACAATAGCTGTGAGATCCACAGTTCATCCTCCATGTCCGCATTAAACATTGCAGTAGTGTTAAGAACTGCTTTTGAATGGAACAGCCGAGGCTTTTGGAACAAACTCGAGGTTATCTCATACAAGGGCTTGTATACCAAACTGAGCTAGAGTCCACCCTTTAGCACACACTACCTAAACCTGGACCTGGGCCTGTGTTGTCGGTTCCAGCTGGTAACAGTCCTGAACCCCGGCCCAGACTGCAGGGAGAGAGCTGTAAATACCAGGCCAAGAAAAAAGCTAAACAACTTGAGGCCCAAAGTCCTGGGTTTGCAAATTCCAAGCATTTTTCACTCTGCTGGAGCCACCTAGATTCACAGGGGGATACGACTGGGGCAACCGTGATTTCACGGTATGGTGGAACGAAGAGCAGTCTGTTGCTCATCAATGTCCAAAGGCAAGTTTTTGTAAGCAGATGTATAAGTGAAATTTATGCGCAGTCAAAAGCAATTTGAGCCAATAACCCAGAAGTTGCCAGGCACTGCACTGGCCTCCATCAGGTGCAGTAGTGTACCAGACTGTCAGGGAAGAGATGAGCCTGGTAGCAAGCTCTCTTGGCTGGCACAGTTTAGTGGATAAAGGATCTTTGGCTGAGGAAGTGGGGCTACTGGCCAGAGGAAGGGAGCAGGGAGGGGGGTGGGGGCTCAACGCTTTTTTCTAGTGAAAGGCCATTTCACTGCCTGCTGTTACCATAACAACAGGCTACAGAGCAGGGTGGGGGGTGAGGGGTGCAAAACGCGTCACAAAGTTTCTCTTTGGCTGCAAGACACCCAAGCCATGGGCTGCTATGGGACAGCGATTATTAAACAAAGTCCACTGCTCTCCCAACCAGAGCAGAGAAGAAATGCCTCCACAGCCACCCAAATGACTGGCTGCTTGTTTTCCTTATTCAGCACACACATTGTGAAAGGGTGATTATTCTCTATTCTGTTTTCACCCAGGCTATATCTGTGGAGATTGCCAATCTACGGCTCTGGGCCCTTTGCTGCTATAATGTTGATGTTGGGGATTTTCAAGCTGCTCAGATGCTTTGAAAACACTGAAATACCAAAGCAGACAGTGCAGAGAACCCGGGTACTGGTAGAGGCACATGGGCCAGTGTTGTTATGAAGGTTACAAGTGCCAATATGTTGCTGCAGAGCATGACAGTAACACGGTAGCCACAAAGCTACATGCAAGTGTCATTCAGGTTTCACCTACAATGTTACCGCGGACAGCTGAGCTCAGTTGTCCGCAACAAAGTGTCAAAACACCGCAGATCCACCGGCGCAGACGCAGGATTGAAAATGACAGCGGCGTTTTTCCACTTGAAGAAATTGCGGCGTATTCACATCGGTCCGCATTAGAGCTGTGTACGATCTGACTGTTCAATTTTTACAAGTCATCATCTGCCCGGCAGGAGAAAACTAGGCCTGTAGCTATATTGAGCGCCACCCTGCAGCCCTATTTCAGATTCCTTTTAAATGCGACATGTGCCGTGTCTGTGTGGACCGACAAGGACGAGGAGCTGCGCAAAAAGACACAATCCTGAATTCATTTTAGGGCATTTTGCGTCTCCTTACCTGCAGATGTTCCTGAAATCGTATCGGCAGAATCTGAGCCATTTCTGGAGGATTTCTGTCTGGAGAATCCGTAAGGAAGGAAAGGGGAAGGGGACAACAGGAGGAATGGATGTGGTCTTGTACTGTATGTGCCCTAAACGTCCCCAAAAGTCAAATATGATAGGCAGAAGGCAGTCTGGGCGGCTTGCGTTGCTATCACACGAATCCAGTGACTGCTCCCATTCAGTAGCCCCCTACAACAATCCTGAACCAAAAACTCCGCACCTCCGCTAAGAAAACTAGTCCACTTTAACTACTATAGAGCCCCGTGTGTAAACCACCTCCTCGTCAGACCTCGTAACGATGCAGGACTACCCTATAATACACACACTGGGTTATTATAAGTGGTGAATTCGCAGAAGCAGCCTGCGCAGTGGATTTTCTCATGAATATCAATGCAGTGGGGAGGAAAAAATCGGATGTGCTCTTTGTATCCCTCCGCCGCAGCCCCTTCCCCCTTCCTTTCCACCAACTTCGAAATCAGGGCTCGTGACAAGCGCCCCACCTTTTCATGATTTCTGCAAAATCAACACACCTCCCCCCCCTCCCTCCACTTCCAGAAAAGTGCGTTGTGTATAGATGACGCACAGGACAGGGGATTGCTGACGTTTGGAAGTCGAGTTAAAGGGATCTGAAACTACTTCCATATCACTAATTGCAGCCCGTGTATCTCATCTATGGGCCTTTATACCCTTCTCTCTTCTCATCACCATCAGCTGCACCAGCAGCAGCATAATCATAATCCTCATCATAATCATATTCATCATCTCTGGCAGGAGGTTATGCACAAATTTTAAAAATTGAATCTAGGACCGAATTCAACCTAAATCAGAATTTAAAATGTTATTCATATCTTGGTCGTGTTTGGGATTGTTAAACGCTAAAACCAAACTATTCTCCAACAGTATTCTATTATAAAGCCACATTTTCTGGACATATGGGAGACTGAGTTCTGGACACACAGAAAAGCTCACTTGTGTATACTGTGAAAGAAACAAAAAACAGTGAAAATACATTGTTTGGTCTATTTAATGTTCACAATCACTTAGAGCTGTAAACAAAGCCAGTTTGATAGAGAATTCCTTTTGAGATCAGCAATACACCACTGATGTGACTCATGTGCAGGATGCGGACAGCACACAGTTTCAAATCCAAGATGCTCAGTTTCCCAAGAATCAGGCGTACCGTATAATGCCATGTTAACTTCTGCTATTAAGAAATAGTGATGCACTAAAACCACTAGATGAAATTACTTTTAATAGCAAAGGAAAAAAACAGGTATGGAATGGGTGGCACATTATGAACACCCAGGAAAAGAGCTAATTGACCTTATCATTTAACAAAAAGTTATATCATATTAATTGTGAAAACACAAATGCATAGTACAAACACTTGTGAATTGAGCCTTATTGAGAATTTAAAAAAGATATAACTGTTATTTCTTATAGTGATTCTATGAGATGTGTGTAGCAAACCACTTGTAAAAATGGTTTAGGGATCTGTTGGGTTCAGGATTAGAGAATGCATCAACCAGCAATAATGTGTAGAGCTCCAAGGTGCCTCACCCAGACCAAAATACTCTGGTTCCAGGAAGTTATTTAGTGCTCATTTACAGCACATGCAAATATTTCTCCATGGCCACAGTGCCATGCAGTTCTACATTGTCAGTCGGTTCTGAAATCTACCATGTTGTGGCCAAACAACTTCAAATGAATGCTAAAAAAAACCTTAGTAAGTACCTTAGAGCGTGCCAATGCCTAATGAGCCAAGCTAATACTCCATCATGCTTGTGTAATTTTATGACTTTTTGGCTGATTGCAGCTACTACCCAGCATCATGACTAGTTTTCAAGACTGGACTAAAATCCATGCTACACAGCACATTTTCTAGTGTTCATAAGTGTTGATTTTTCAGTGGCAATTATTTGAAGTCGACAAGTGTTGATTCAAGAGCTGTTTGTCCTCTCATGGTGCGGATATGGCTCTGAGGCGGCTGTTCAAAACGAAAAGTATTAAATAAACTGAAGGGTGTGGATAGTGTTGATTTTTGCACTAGGCCCAGAATCAGTGGGTTTGACACTGAGTGAGATCACCCAGACAGGAAGCTGGTGTAACCAGTGGTCTCTGGTCAGTGGCCACTGGGAGGCAGTTCACATCCAGCTCCTGTTTGTCTTGGCTAAAACCACAAACCCTCGGCTCACCACAAACCAATCCTCCTGTGAAAAGGATCCATCTCAAGAGGGGATTTGACAGCAGCGTGTTTACTCCATGGGGGCTTTATCAAGAAGCAGCATTCACATTATACTCACTCCCCTAAATGAACTCCACACACCACAGAAACCCCATCTGAAGAGCTGGACTCAGTTATAGTATCTGGGTCACAGCACTGCTGCAACTGATGGTTACTGACCAATAACAGCAATTCAGCAGGCTTGGTTTAAACTATAGAAACCTGTTCACTACCACATGAATACAAAGGTTTAATATGCAGTGCCACTTGAAAAGGATCCACCTCAAGAGATGAAGCAGGTGTATTTTCACTTAGTACTGGGTCTACATTACACATTTCCAACAATATCACACTACAGTGAATTACACCTTTAATGCAATATACAAAATCAACTGTTAGACACCAAACTAAACTAAACAGGAAACCTTAGTTATAATTTACACACTGAAAATCCACACATGACTATAGTTAAAATGACTGATACATGCACAGATGTTTTTCTTCATGGTTCACCACACATGACCACAGTCATGGGGATGAGAAGTATAGGCACAAAGTGATATGGATCGAGCTGTACGTAGGAGCGATCATGTGATAATGTGATGTCATTGACCTACAGTAACAGTATGTGTGCTCAATGGTGCTGTAGCCTAGTTGTCATGGGAATGTTGCGATCTGACAGTGAGAATATTAATTCTCAATCCGAAGGCTGAAACATTCATACCTAATGGCTATTATAAGAACACAGTCAGTGACACTTTTTCCTATTTAGTCGAGGACAGTTAGCCTATGTGACAAGTTAGGTAATTATAGCTAAAACGATGACATGATGTAAAACAACAAAATAATTTTTTGGGCTTATATACAGCCCTCATGCCATGTGGGAATAAGGCATCTCGGAGTAACTGTTTGTGAGCATTCACTGAAAGGTTTCAATGTTACAATATCAATTTCAATTTAATCGCAACATGAAGACTTTATATTCCCCTGCATGACTGTTATTTCACTGTTAGGTCTGACTACATTTTGGTGAGCGCTGTACAGCCTTTCCAAGTGCAATTACCCTCATATGACCGTATGAACACACATAACATGGGAGAGGTTGTGGGTAATGTAGTTTTAAGGGCGAGCGGGGTGCGTGAGGTACGTAGTGTGCTTGGCCTGGCTCTTGCTATCAATCAGAAGCAGCTGGTTATTCTTGTGGTGAGAAATGATCTCCTGGAGACTGCTGAAAATCTGAGAGAGAGAGACAGAGAGAGAGAGAGAGAAAGAGAGATGAGAAGACAAGACAAGACAAGATCATCCATCTGTTTAGTCTGGGAAGTGTATGGTGAATGAATGTTACACTGTTCTCCTGCATCATAACTCTGTCCCTTTTGTATACTCAAACTATTCCTCTTTGTTATGTTTATTTCCTTCTCCTCTTTCCCTCTCTCTGTTTGGACCCTGCTCTTCTTCTTCTTCTACTCTTCTTCTACTTCTAGTCCTGCCTCCTTCATCCTCACCTCTTCATTCTTCTTGCCCTCCTTTCCGAGGGCGTAGCCTTGTGTCTCCTCCAGGAAGCGAATGGGAATGTTGTACACCTTCTGCCGGTAGAGCACCGCCAGGGTGAACGGCTGCCGGGCGTTCTGGGCTGAGCTGTGCCGGATGAGGAAGGCACCGTCCTGCAGCAGAGAGAGAGAGAGAGAGAGAGAGAGAGAGAGAGAGAGAGTGTGAGAGCGTGTGCACAAGTGAGAGAGAAGTCACAGATAG
>OMOV01001893.1:3283-14082 GCA_900312565.1 Beryx splendens
TAGCAGTGTACATGTAGAAAAACTGCTTTTTCCGCTGAATGATTGCGTCACCTCTCTAAAATGAGGCAGAGCAATCAAGATGCTGCTCTGCTCCCATGAGCCTGCGTCTGATGACTGTAAATATTACAGATTTGTGAAGCTAATGGATAAAGGCATGTTTGCCGATTGGAATTTGTAAACGCTCGCCGAATGTTGACAGTGACATGATCGGTGCAACAGACGTTATAGTCCATTTTGGAAAAAGCTCAATGAAAACCATATCGCATTTTAATACCACCAGATTATCTGAAACACCGAGATAACGACAGGAAATATATACATGTAATCCCACCTCATGATGGGTAATATGACATGTGCAAACTATCCAATTGGTTTTGATGAGCAGTTATGAACGCAAACAGCAGGGGGCGACATGACGACTGTCCCACCCTGTGACTCCTCCAATCTTACTAACAGGCTCCCAAACAGACGCCATGACAGGTCCCTGTCTTACGATTCACACCCAGGATGAATGTGGCAGTGCCTTCCTTGGTTCTCATCCAATGGGCCTTAACGCCTATGAGCGGCCATCTTGGAGTCCAACAGCAAAGGGCCTGTGGACCTGGAGCATTTGTGGGGCAAAGGGCGGGAGGTCAAACCCCAAACTAGGGTGAAGGAATTCAGCCAGGCGGCCTGACATTCCCCCAACTGGAAAGATGACTCTGTCTGCACACTGGCTCAAACCAATCCAAAAATAGTTTGCGGTGAGGAGGTTCACACCACCCACAGACCATAATTCTATAATCCCCAACCAGGCTTAGATTAATACATATGATTAAAACCATGTCCTAATATTTTGACAGAAAACAAGAGGTGGGCAATCGTAAGACTGCATTACAGTTCTTGATTTCCTTGGCATTGGAAGGTTGTAATTCAGTTCCACATAACCCGGGAACTCAGTCCAGTGCGGTCAGCGTTTGAAAGGGCCTGTTGGACACATTGGTTCGCTTGTTTACTAAACATCAACCTCTCCAACGTTTCGGAACCTTATGACTGATGACTGAGATCCCCTTTGATGAGGCTGACCTGTTTACTCATTGTTCCAGTGACAATGAGTTGCATGTGAACTGCGTTTGAACTTCCACTGTAACAGAGACGCTCATAACTCAAAACACCGGATGAAGATGTAAGCGCAGAAAATATTTCCTGACAGATGTGTTGATTGGCAGTGACCCTTTCACCTTTTGATCCTTGACCCCCTCCCATATCTGGGATACTACATTTAGTAACATGGAGGGCCACCCGCTCGGGAAGCCCATAGGTTTCTTTGTGTTGGTTGCAGACAGTGTTAAATTCATGCCAGCTCCCTCTGTTGTATCCACCAGTGTTCATGGATACAGTATTTTAGCCTGACTAATCCTAGTTCATCAGCAGCAGGTTGTAACTCTCCCTGATTGTGGCACTGGCCTCCTCGTTTCTAAATTTTGAATGACAGACATGTGTTTCAGATACCGGTCTTCAAACAGATGAATTACAGTTATTGTGAACAGCGCAGATGTGACATGTAATCATTCTTTAAGATATTTGGCATGCTGCTCTACAGATGTTACAGCATGACAGTGGAAGTACGGTGGGGGAGGGCCGGGGAAAGATGAACCGGCCCTTATAGCCCGTTGGAAAACAAAGACAACGATGACTGACCGTGGCACCTTATGGTAAAAACCACAAGACCTTAAACCCGTGACCCCCTCAAAGCCTCATTGAGCTTTTATTTGTTTTCGGTGAGTGTATATTAACACTCAGTGAATGTCAGTCAGGTGGAACCGTCGGTCATATGAGTGTAAAACGAGGAGACACCAAAGGCTTGTTGAGAAGTGCTATTTCCAGACGGCCTCGCCCTCCCCGGCGGTTATGACGCAGGGTCGGATGGACACCCTCAAACATCTCTGACACTCTGCACTCACTATCTCTGTCACCAAGTCCACTAATGTTTCTTCTAGGATGTGGAAACATTACAACTGAGTCCTGTCACACACGGAGTAATTTTTAGATTTCGATGTTCACACGGTGTCCAGGTTTATTTCAGTGTGAGGCTTTGTAGGTGCAAATTTATAGTGGTTCTGTAAGCACTTTCTTCTGAGTGTTCATCCATATGTTTCAGATCATCTCCGATGTGTTTTCCATATCACAGAATGTGTGGCATCCTGTCATAAATTCATGAAGTTGAAGGCGTTGAATTGTTTGAATTGTATTAGCGCTCTTTTCTCTGCAAAAATATTAATATTATAATCACACGACTTTAAAAGATCTTGTGTGTGCTCTATCTATCACTTTTCTTTGATTGACTGAAGATTGATTGCATAACATATAATTAGTCGCTCCCAGCATAATTACTCTTTCAGTGTCTAAGTTCCCATACAGAAATAACTTGACTGTATTTAGAACGCTTCTCCTTTGCCAACATGTTTGCTGCTTAAGTACGTTCACCTGGCAGAATTCTCCCAGTTCAATAAAGCCTTGCTGTCTCATGGGAAATTTTGTGCTTTTAAAAACATGGTGCTTTTGAATCTGTTTCAAAGGGTTTAAATGAAACAGAGGGATTTGATATCAGTGACCTTCCTCAGTTCCAGCTCTCTGCTGCATCCGAGTCTTCTCTCCAATTAGTGAGAGAAAAACAAAACCCAACTCAGAGAACTGAGACAAATTCAAGCGTAGGGGAAAAATAAAAAAAAGTCTCAATCTTTGATCTTTGCAGTCAACGGTAAAAAGTCTGTCTGACTTCAGTCTCAGCTGAAGTGTGTTATCTTCAGAAGAGGAGGCAGTCTAACCTCCTCCCTTTCAGTGACCTTGTCATTTGGCACTCCATCTTATCTGAAGGGGCGATGATGTCAGCACTCATCCCTTTTCGCCATAACAAGGGGTGAAACCAGACTCTCCTGCAGGCAGTCAGTTAGAAATAATTAACGCGCAGGCTCAGTGATTTAACAGGAGACCACAAATCAATAATAGACTGTAGTGTGAAGACTCAAAACGCCGGGCAAGTTCTTGCAGAAAATAAAAATAAAATAAAAAAACAACCCTCCCCATGGATTCTGATGTGTTTCCAGCGTCACATGAGGGTCAGCGCAATACAGTTGGCTGCCAAAGTCTAGTTTTTAATTGGCTCCCTTGTGTTGATCATTGGACTGTTCTCTCCTGGACTCCTGAAGCAGCCATACAGCACTACTGCCTCGCTGCCTATTAAAACTGACAGTTTAGCATCCATCACATAATGTTTCCAATTTCTCATCCTATGTCAGGCGGAACTCAGAGAACGGTCTGGCTTCTCCACTACTTTCTCTTGTGTTTTTTCTGCTTTGTTGTCCTTTTGTTAAGGCTGTAGGGTGTATGCAGAATAGCATTAACCCCGTCCTCCAGTGTCTGTCAATCAACACAGCGCCTGTCCTTTGTACATCACGTCACTTTTGCTGAGCGCCTTTAGCAGAGATGAAAAAGCCACCTGACCCCTTTTAAAGCGGAGCTCCGCTCGCAGCCCTGTGATCGCTCTACCATTTGTGCCCTTCCCCATGGTTTGTGTTTGCCCCCACGTTTCATGGCTTCAGACACTCTCACTGAGATCAAAATCCCAAGTCCAGGCCCCCTGC
Source organism: Beryx splendens (assembly GCA_900312565.1). Lineage (NCBI taxonomy): Eukaryota > Metazoa > Chordata > Actinopteri > Beryciformes > Berycidae > Beryx > Beryx splendens. The sequence goes on from OMOV01001893.1 coordinate 6,907, forward strand.
TGGGACTCCCTCTGAAAGTGCTAATGACCCTGTTTGTCTGAGGAGAAACTAGCTCTTCTCTTCTGTCCACTCTCTCTCGCCCCAACTCCTTAATAGTGATTATTTTACCACTTGTGCCCTACTCGCTTGACCTTTGACAGCTTAAGGGTGGAGGAGGGTTGAACTTTCTCTGTAGGCTTTGGTGGGGGTAGAGTGCTGGGCTTGTTTTGTAGGGAACAGAAGGAACAAACACCTGCTGACTTTCTGACGACACAGGTGTTGACACTGTCAGTGAACATGCCACATAGCGTGGATCTCTGTATTAGTTCTTTTTAGGCCAACCGCTCCAAAGATTGATTTGTGTCAGTTTGATAGACCTGTAAGCACAAAACACTGGCAGCTGGAGGACTATTACTTCAATTCTGGCTGGATGTTCACGGGCTGAATATAAATCAAAATTTCAAAAATCAGATTAGAATCAGATTCTGTTTTGTTTCTGTGTAAATCCATCCGAAGTCACAACATGACAAAGCACCATCTGTATCGTTTCCATCTGGCCATATTTCAATAACACAGTCTATGTCAGGAATCTGATACGAGAGCTGCGGCGGTGTATCCGGTGTTTTGCAGTGATGCGTCTTTCCTCTATGTCAGCGGTAAGGATCGCAGAGAGACCATTTGAACTGTGATGATGCTTTCCTGGGCTCCGACCAACTCCACATTATCCATGAGACTTGAATTTGGAGCCCCCGACCCGTCTGCTTAAGGCGTCACATTACCATGAGCCCACAAAGTAATTTGTAGACAGATAATTTCAATGACCTCTGACAGCGACTACATATTGTTCTCTGTACTTCTTGTTTGGCACAATTATACTCGGGGGTTGAACTCAGTGCTGGTTTTGGGTAGCTGGCATGAGTGTCTGCGGTAGTCCAATTAGTGGTTTTGGCTGATGGGCCAGTGAATCAGTGTTAGCGGACAATATTGTGCTCCACGTTAGTACATCTAAGATAACCAGCGAAATGGAGACACAGTTTAAAATGTAATCCATGCCCGTTTTTAATGTACCATGTGAAAGGAGATGTGTCCGGCAGGCATAGAGTCGGCTGCATGCCATGTTGGACACGCTGTATGGGAAATCTACTGCTCAGATAGCAGAAATAGAGAAGCCAGCCTCAACAGAGAACCTGAATTCAAGTACCCACCAGTGTAGCAGACGCAATTTATTTCTTCCATCATAGTCTGCGATACTCCTGTCGCTTCTCACCCCACTAGAATAAGACAATAAGTACTTGAAGTATACCTCATGAGCTGCAGCCCAGCTTTTTAAGTGCAGGGGGCTGTAGGTGCTCAACTTGGACATGAAACATGAAAAATAAGTTTCTTACACTTCAACAACTGACTATCCATGGAGGAAAGAGACAGGAGTATTCATGCTTGCATGTGTTCAGTTTATTAGGAGCACAAAACTGATGCTAATTATCAAAAACATTGTTCAAAGAATGATTTTTTTAACTAGATTTCATTGACACTAATTGTTGTTTTTTAAGGAGGTTGTTTCTATTTCTATCACTAAAGTGGATATGATAGAAGGCACAATATACAGTAGATGGTATACCTATGTTAAAAGTATTGTAGCATTGTGTGTTTTGAAGCAAATAGTTTTCACAAATGATCTGTGACTCTCAGGACTCTTTCTAAAATTGGACTTACAGTATATTGGAGGTTATTTAACTGGACCAGAATACTGCTGCGTTTACAACACTGACAATTATTATGGTGAATGGCCTTAAGTATAGTAAACATGTCTCCACTAAAACACATGAGCCAAAACAATAAACCAAGTCATTGACTTATTTCAGATCGGATTACACTAGCTTTGTTCCAAACGTGTTTGTCTTCAAAAAGTTATCTGTTTGTTGGGTATTGTATGGTACCACTCAGAATAACCCTGAAATGAGATGTTGGTGAAGATGATATGCTCCTATTTATGGTTTGACAGTTATTACCAGGCTATTAAGATAGCCATCTAACCAATAACCTTGTAACATTTTTGTGGATGTTTATGTGGGCAGAGCTGCTCTTGAAAAGCCAGTCATTTCTTTTTTATCACTCTCTCAACATAGTTAAGCAGTCACATAGTGGTAGATATAAACTTGCAACACATCCACAATGAGCATAAAGGCTTCATTTTCAGCACAGATTGGTATGGGAACTTTCAGAAAGCCAGTGACTGGAATACTTCTTGGCAGATGCCCTGATTTTGGAGCAGCGGCCTGCTTGTGAATGGGTCAGACCCACTTTGGGGGGCTCATTGCTGCTCCAGTACCTGTGAGAAAACCACTCACTCTACTCCAAGACTCCAGTCTGATTAGTCAAGGGTTTTGGGGTAAGCGCTCTGCATGCTTGCGGTTTTCAGTTTAGAGCCTTGACAAGCGTCCAAATAATCTTGTGGCAGCCCCAGAATAACTTCCCTGCTGGTGAAACCTGGTATGTAGAAGTGGAGACGTCCGACGGTTGATTTCATGCCCCTCGTGTGATTAACCAATCACAGTCCGCGATGAGCCATGGGAAAAGTAAACACTTTCTTCTATACAACAATGTAACTTCTAAGAGCCAAACTTTTGGATGGTTTCCTCCTGTCATGTTTAGTATTACGTTCCAAAGTGCTGATTATTTTGACATTGTGATTAATTTACCTTGTATTTAGATGAAAAGTTAACCTTTTAAACATAGTCAGGTTGTTGCTATGTTTAGGATGCTAATTGGAAAGTATAGCCAAATAATTATCTCTTTATTACCCCATTGACCAAAGATGGAGTACTTTTAATCTGAAATATATATAGTTTTGCTTTGATCATTACTCATTTTGAAAACATGTTTTGATTGCTGTTAAAGAATGCATCTGGGGAAGATGGAGGCTATCAGACTGCAAACCTCGCGGTGTCTATTGAAGATTATTGGCCAGGTGCAACATATTGACTGAATTTATTGTAGTTTCGGGCCACATAAAAAAGTATTTAATCTGTGCAGCAGTCAGGATCAAGTCTGCATGATGTCCTCCAGACCCCTTTGCTAATAATCCTTAATCTGCAGAAAGATGGAGTATCATGTGCCATGAAGTATGAATATTAATTAATGAATTTATATTCCATGAGTTTATGATGAATGATGGTTCTGTTAATCAAATATAAAAGTTGTAGTCTGCCTCTGCTGGCTCTTGGAGCCATGGCTCGGAGCAGTGGAGAGCCCCCTTCACAGCTGGAATCGATACGCTTTGCTTAGGAATGTGATGCATGAATAGATAATTACAGTCAGTGTGGCGCAGGCCGAGCGCCAATGAGTTGCGAGCACACCGTAATTACTCTTCAGCATGTGAAAATAAGTGCCTGCAGTGGTGGTTCGAGTGTCGGTGTTAAAAGGAACTGATAATGCCTGCAGAGTCACCGCTAGGTCTAAAGCAAAAGTAGGTTACAGACTCTGGATGTGAGGAAGAGATGCTGAGGTGACAATACTGTATTCTCCCCCTCTCATTTTTGGAGTGAAAGCAAACAATGATGAGGTTATGTTAGAATTGTGTTAATTAATTTTCAGTTTGTGCCTCAATCAGATTTATTTTGACACCTGGAATAATCAAGTCAAAAGTTTTGATCCACAGTTTGTATGCTGGAGTCAGATACAATTGCATCATTGGCTTCACCTATCTACTTCTGGCCCAAGATAGTGAAAGCTTTTTCCGTTTGCTCTTTGGTTGAATAGAAAATTGGTCAAATGTGCATCTCTGTTTGACAGTGGGCTGCTCCATTCTCCGGAGGGGGTGATTCAGGGGTGAGGGATGAGGTAGGAATAAACAATGTGCCATTAGTCATCTAAAACCTCCTCATCTAACTGTGGGTGGTATTGATGAATGCTGTAATTGGCCATCTTGTGATCAGGCCGTGCTGTGCGGTTGCCTCGTATCTCTGTTTTGTTTTAGACATGACAGAATGAGAGAACCTCAGCTAAACACACGGAGATGCGCATCTGATTTCTCCAAGCTCGAGTGTTTTCATGACGCAACCCAACAACTTGAGCATGACGGCCAAGTGCGGCCGCAGGAATCCATTACGGAAAAGGAGAGGCTGATTTTAGACATGGGCGCGCAACGCATACGAGAAAAATAACCTTTTAGTAGCCATGCATGCTATCCTCTGGGACTGACTCCACGCCCCCATTGTGTGTGTGCTGGATATTGTTAGAAAAAAGAATCAAAACCCAATTTTGTGCTTGAATTGTTTTCCTTCAGCGGAGCCTGCCAGAGTCTTTCCTGTAGGTATCTGGGTTCGCTCTACGGCGGTTGTGGAGTAGCTGCTGTGGCCGTGTTGCAGGGAGCCTGAGAGCAGTAGAACAGATCTCCTCTGGGACACTGATTGAGTTTGAAATGGGGCAGGTCAGCCCCAAGGTATCTGAACAGGTCTAATGGACCAGCAGGAGCCCCCCGAGGGCTAGGCTGGGCCTGAGGGCCAGTAAGGGTCACCGCGGGGTCATGTTTAGTCAAGGCGTCTCGGAGTGTGCCGAAAGCCACGTGGTTTCCCCTTGTCCCCCCCGCCACATCCACATCACCTCCTCTCTGTCTCCAACCCCGACTGACCGCATCTGGATGTGATTCCCCCATAAGCTGACAATGAAAAACCCCACTGAAATCCTTCAGGCCGGGGGAACCTGGGAGATTTTAATATAACCAAAATGGAAGGAAGATCAAATTGTAAAATGGAACCGGTGTTTTCTTTTTTTTTTTCTTCTTTTTTTTGGAGTGCACTATGGTGTCTGTCAGCGTTAAACGATTGCTTGTCCTGTGGGCTGTCAAACCTGTGGATTTAGACAAATGTGACATATTTATATGGATATTTGTAGCCTTCTGGGATTAGGTGGGGGGAGCGCAGTTTCAGTTTTGAGGCCTGTTTAAAACGGGCAGTCACATTTCATTAAATCCAACCAGATTTTTGAGCACCTGCCAATAGCTAACTACAGTGTCTATTTAAGTGATGCAAGGGGGACACAGGGCTTGGAGGCGAGAAGTGAAATAACTGAATGTATGACAGAAAGAGAATACGGTGAGAAGACTGACTAGTTTACCATGCAGCAACACTGGCCCATGGCTCAGGCACAATACAAGCAGTGTATGAAGTGAAGGCTTGGCACTAGTCTCCAGTGTAAGGCGAACCACGACCTATTAGGCTGTTAGCTCCACATTTTATCAATAGTTGGAATAGAACTGGGCTAAGAATGGGAATGTGTTCGCCATTAAAAATCTGAACCACTCCATTCAACATCAAGCCAGCTGTAATTTCCAGCATGGTTTACAGTTCCTCATTATATTTTATACTGTGCATGAGTTCATGTCAGTAACAAAAATATTATTCAATGAACTCATGAGGTGCAAATGGAAATAGACATATTTCATTACAAATGTTGACAGTTAGTTTGGGCAAATGCATTGCTATTACTTTGCCTGTCATTTTAAGCATTATACAAAGAAACTTGATGCAGAAATATAAATTTGGGTAAACTGCTATACATAAAACTGGGATTTCACTCAGAAATCACCTGGAGCCCTGACATGAGAAGAGAATCCATAGGAAAGACTGACTCGCTACTACTACCACTAATTTTCAAGTAAGCAAAAGGATACTCTGTCTATTATGAGTTTGCTCAGCTTACATCCTATCCACTTAAAAAAGTGTAAATCAACTTACAAATATGCAGCACCTTCAGCCCATCACTTCCCATCTGCAGTTTCTTTTTTAAGCCTGCCTCATCGTAGCTCACAGTTCACTCACTGTACAGTAGGCATGATACTCTGTCAGATTTATATGGAATTAGCTCACTGGTTATTTTGTGCTCCCAATAGGTCAAACTGAAGTGGGTGCCAAGTTTCATTGACTCCAAGTCTCACAGCACGGGCACCAAGCCTTCACAGAAGCCTATGGCTAATCAGTTGGCTCCACAGATAGGGTGAGTTAAATTGCCTCTGAAAGCTGTTCATTTGCATTGACGGGCTGTGAACTTGCTCTCACCCTTGGACTGGACAGCATAAGAACACAACTCGCATTGACTTCAAATGGTGAGATTGACTTAAGGTGAAAATCCTCCTAATACGCACAGGAATGTGCGCTGACATCTGTCATGTCCAATACGGCAGAATCCTTTAGGGAAACTGGCGAATATGAAGTGTGTGTGTTCACAAATGCTATCTCTCAATAGGCAGTGTCGATTTATGAAGGTTCTGAGGTGCTCTTGTGTGTGTCTTTATGTGTGTGTGAGCGTGTAGTTATAGTCACCTACGTATGACCATGAGTCTGTCTGTGTGCGTGTATGTGTGTGTATGCACCCATGCATGTGTATTCTATGGGGATAGCAGTGGGATTTGGGAGGTATCGTATTCAGGTTTTGTGATCCGGTGTGAGACGCTGACTGACCCACTAGGACAGCAGAGAAATCAAAACCAGCTGGGAGACGTCATTCACTGTTCACTGCTGTTTATCTGTGACTCAGACCGATTACATGGATACTATCGAGGAAGGGGGAGCTGGTGATAGAGAGCGAGTCAGTGAGGAAAAAGTAACTTTGGTGAAATGAAAGGGCGAGAAACAGGGAGTGGGAAATGGGGGAACAGGGAACGATGGAGGGGGATAAGACTATGACAGATGAGCAGCGAGAAAGAGCGGTGAAAGACATTAATGATTCAGCCAATGCACCTAAAGTGCATCTGTTACACACAATATCCATATGGATAGAGGATACAGCATCGGCCCTTTGATGGGAATCAACAAGGGACTGGGAGTGCATGCTGGGATGCCTTATCCACAGGCCTTCTCATCAAATCAGGGGTGTAGAGGCCAGGGGTTACGGGTCAGCCCCCCCTTGTCCCGTCCAGGCCTCAACGTTATCAGCTGTGTCAGATTCACAGACAGCGAGGGTCTGGGACCTTCTTCCTGACCTGCCGACCAGGTCCCATAGGAATCACACTAATGAGGCACTATGGGGAACAGATGCAGAGGGGGCAGTGTGGGCAAAAACAACCTGCCACAGTCACTTAATGATCACACACAAGGTTATGTCACTGGGGCTTTCAGGAGGACTTGTCTCTGTGTGTGTGTGTGTGTGTGTGTGTGTGTGTGTGTGTGTGTGTGTGTGTGTGTGTGTGCGTGTGGGTGG
>OMOV01001916.1:4978-17835 GCA_900312565.1 Beryx splendens
AACAGCTTGGCCCATCCCTACTATCTATCTATCTATCTATCTGTCTGTCTGTCTGTCTGTCTGTCTGTCTGTCTGTCTGTCTGTCTGTCTGTCTGTCTGTCTGTCTATCTATCTATCTATCTATCTATCTATCTATCTGCAATATCTTAAGCTCATATCCGTATAAGCATTTATTGAAGGGAACTGAAAGAATAAATTGTCCAAACATGGCTGTATCAGAGAGAAAATACTCTTACTGTCTATAATTTTCTACTGTTGTTCATCATGATTTTATTATCTGCAGATGCTTCATCCCAGCCCATTGTTCAGTTTCCTAAGAGCCTGCTGAACTTGGCAGAGGGCAGTGATATCTCCTCTGTTCGGGCCTATCTGACTTTTCCCAAGCTGTCAACAGTGGGTGACGACTCTCTCAGCACTTTGGGCGTCATGAGCAGTACAGCAGGTGTGTGTGAGTGTGAGTGTGAGAGAGGGTAGGGTGGTGGTGGTGGTGGGGGGGGTCTTTTTGGCTTTGATTTTAGGTCCATTTTAGTCTGTTTTGTTTTCACTATGTTCCCTTGTATTGTGTGTGTAGTCTTGACAAACAGCAAGTTAAAACTGCGAATACTGATGTGAAAGTTTATGCTGACCATTTAGCAGTGACACTATTACAAAATGATTGCTGACATGACAGTAAATCTTGCTGTAGAAAACATTTTAGTTAGTGTGCTTGTGCCTTCAAAGCAATGCATTTGAAATCATAGTATATTTTTGAAATCGTGAATGATCAGTTTGACTTTTTCCCCCTCAAAATCAATATCCAGCATTTTGTCCAACAGCAACAGCATTATCAGTATCTTTATTATTTCTACCCAGTCTGACTTAGGAAATAGAAAAGTTGCATTACTGCTCACATTCTGGCTCACGGTTTGTATGATAAGAGTCTTGATTGTTGCGCATACACAGATGAAAGTATTCTATGACTCATTAAAAAGATTCAGATCTGTCCCCCCGCTCCAGTTTCAAATGATCCAAATATTGAAAACAGTTCCAGTGTCTGTTATTATTACCTTCCTTCTCCTTTGGACCAGATTATCCAAGCAGTAGGGATGGGACGATATATCGAAATTCAGTGTATCGCAATACAAAAATGTAACAAAACATATCGTGGGGCAGAAAAATGAGTCGTGATATTAGCTACACTTTACTCTGCTGTAGTAATCACAAATGAGACGGCTTGCCCAATTCTGCACACGTCACACTGTTGTCACTGAACTTTTATTTATTACATTGTATCGTTTTTGTATCGAATTGTGAACCACATATTGAATCATATCGTGAAATAAGCAAATCATCCCATTCCTACCAAGTAGAATTCAGTTCTTTCAGTCAGGCCAAAATTTCAGCTGCAGTGGTAGCATTTGAGCTGAGGTGTTTATATAAGAGTGTTTCACTGAGAGAAAAATAAAAATGACATAAGAGTAAATGACATTAGCCCAGTGTGCAGATTATTAGGCTTCACTTAAGCATTTGTTTCCTCTTTGTGTTCAGGATACAGCAGCATGGAGCTGAGCCCTGTGGCGGCTGTCAGTGTGCAGCTTTTCTCCGGAGAGTCAGAGTTAGATGTGAGTGGACCCGTACAGATCACCCTCCCCATCCCTGACAACTGTGGACTGCACACCTCAAATGCTGTCCCAGCCTGGTTCTTCAACCGGACTACTGGTGAGTTCAAGTCAGGGTCATGTATGCCCAAATCAAAAATATTTGGATCTTTGAAAAACCTGGTGAGAAAATGATCATAATCAGATGGTTTCTATGTGGAATTTTTACTTGCTTGATGCACTAGATGAGGTGTAATAACTTCTCATTAATGTGATCAACCAACAATTTGTGGGTGATAGTGTAAAACTGATTTTTTTTTTTTATGTAAGCCATTTCCAATGATCACCAAAGACCTCTCCCACATTCATACTCCCACATTCCTTTTCAGATGCAGTGCCACTGTTAATAACGAAATTTGGGAATGGGTCACAGTTGTGTATGCACTTTTTTCATTATTACATTATCAGTATAGTTATTTCAATTTGAAAACTGAAAATGTCAGCATTCTCAGCAATATAATGAAATCCAATAATGTAATAATTACGAAGTTAACAGGAAAAAAATTAACAGTAGGTAACCTTTAACAGTATTATTGCACTATTACCAGCAAATTGTTATTACATTAATGGCTTATTACATTAATGGGAATTTTTTACATTAACACTTGTAACAAGCTTGCCACACAGGACAATATAATGACTGCCAAGTTTAGACGAAGTATTTTAGATTCAACTGAATATATTTTGACAATTTACCTGACACTGTCTGACTAAACTTAACTCATCTGGTACCTCAAGTAGATTAAAGGTAATGTGTATTTTTAACCTGGACCCAGGTCTGGTCAGCACTGCAACACTCTAACCCACTGGGCCATTTTAAGTTCTTTCAGTTAAATATATTTGGCCATCACTATACGGCTGACTGTTTAATCTATGCAAAGAGGTCAGCTGACCATTCGCCTGTGGTTTCTGTTAGAAGTGGGACTCGACCCCACCCCTCCAGGGAGATTCTGACCTGAATGCGGCACCTTGGGCCACTCAGTGATCGTGCCTTATTATTGTCATGAACCTGACTCAGTTAGATGCCTCCGAGGAGAAGTCCTGTTGTAAGGCGTTTGTTAAGTCTATCTTTGCTTTATACAGTTCACCATGTTGTACCAGCCAATGCTTTGCTGATGGTTTTTCATGACTAAAAATATAGTCAGAACTAACAGTGCATAGTTATGCTTAATTGGCTTGTAGGCAAAAATGTTTAAAGTGAGTCAGTCTAGGGTAATATGTGTATTATAAATTGAAAAGTCCTGACAAAGGCATATTCTGCTACTTTGCTCAGAGTTTCATGTGAAGCAGGCATATTACACAGGTTGTTTATGGTCCTAAAATTCATTGAAAGTTTGCACATTTCAGTACAAAGTAAATAAGACATGAAAAGAAATCATGGCCCTGAAAGTGACTAAATTTATAATAAAGCATGGTTTTCAAAATCACAGATTTGCATCCTTGTTCTCAACTGGCAACCAATATAATGCCTTGTCAAAAAAAACAACGCAACATGCTGACTGTGTATTGACCATAAAACCCATTGAACAGTTCTTGAACGTAATGCTTGAACTGTGAACTATTTATTTAGTACTTTTCTACTAGTACTTTCTTCTATTGTCAAAGACACAACAGTGGTATGCTTCAATAGGTGAGATAAATAAGAGCACAGATGCCTTCAGAATACTACTTACTACATACTTTTATGTAGACAGTAATGTTGATTTGTGACTTGGTTGTGTTTATCTAGGTGGATGGATGAGAAAGGGATTAGGGATGGTGGTGCTGGTAGAAGGAAAGCTGATGTGGACTTTCACAGCTCCTCACCTGGGCTACTGGATCGCAGCACCTTTGTCATCCAACAGAGGTAAGTAATCACATTAACAGTGTTATCCATAAAACATAAGATAATAAAAACGTTATCAGCAGGGTTGGTGTGACGTTATGGGCTGCAATCATTATGGTAGAGTGTTTTCTTACCAGGTCAGTTTTACTGTTTGTGTTTTTGTGACACCACCACCCCCTTTTGATCATTTGCATATTCTGTACGCAATTCATAAAAGCATACCACAGGGGGGGAAAAACGCCACTTGCTCTAGTCATATAGTATATTTAGACTGACCTGGTAATTCACATATGGGCATCAATTGGGTTGCGAAACCTTAGCTTAAAGTACTACAATTTTGATTTTGTAGATTTTAGAGAGCAAAGGTGAAGCAAAAGTTTCCATAAATTTAAAGAAAGATGAGCATTCAGGACCAGTGTCCCCTCTCAGCTGCGTCTGTGTAACATAGCACATTGACCAAAATGATATGTTTTCAGTTATCAGTAATTGCTCCTCTTGTCCCCAGAAAATGCATCAATATAAACAGGAATTGAGTCACATGCATGTATAAGAAAACACCCTATACTGTGACAATCTCAGGCCATAACACATACATTTTATTAACCACTTGTGTCTTCTGTGAATAATCATGTTCCTCTACCTAAGTGTTGCTTAGAGGGATTTGGGGTTTCTCTGCTGTTCTGACATAAATATGTGGTCCACTGGACGTGCACACAGACCTGAATCATCAGGGTGGGTGTTAAATATTTAACGCTTAATTACCTTTCATTAACTTTCATTGGCTATCACCTGGGCTATTGCTGAGAATTAGGGAGCAATAATGTGGCTCCGTCATGGTAATCAGGCCACAAGTAAATTTACGACTAAATTCAAATTACCATATGAATGATCGTTTGATTAGACAAGGTTCCCCAGTGCCATATGGCTATAGGCAGATTTAGTGCTGTGCTCTATTCATAGAGATGCAAAACATTGATTTTTGTGAAGGTTTGTAAAAACTCATCAGAGGATTGCTCTGATTGTGGCAATTTTAATTTTATTCTAGAAGCTGATGAAAAGGAAATTACAATTCCATAGGCCAATAAAGCACCGCGATGGAAAGTAAAGGACCACAATGGAAATAAGTTCTTGAGCTTTACTGTGTTATCCTGACCTTTTTCTTTTAATCCATGTATGTCTTCTGTCTGAAGAACTGTAGATTAATTGAAATTTGTCAAGTAAATTCAATTAACTGCTGTTATTTTATTTTTTTTACTTTGGACATTTCACCTATTAAATGAAGACATTTCTGCATTGATCTCAGCATATTGAGCGTCCTTTGAGACTGTTTGCCCCAGTTGGTGTTCTGGTTAACTGGATGCTAAAATTGCTTTCCCATCTTCCACCACATACTATGGTGAAAGATTTATGTGAATGGCAAAAAGTCTTTCAGATACAATACTCACTGAATTGATGCAACTTTTTTAAATTTCCATTTACAATGATTTTGAATGGATTCAGCTTTTTATGTTTCACTTTTCACTTCAAACATCTTCAGTCTTCTAACCTCTCAATACCTGTTCTAGGCTTGATGGGATTTGCCATCCCCATCGAGTTCATCTCACACCATTCATGTTTTCTGATGGTTTTCCTCGGAGGAACGCTTCTTATTGTTGTCGCCATTCTGCTTGGCTTGTTGTGTTACTGCAGGTAAGAAAGGCTTTTGTCTCATACTGTGTATAAACTCTGGTGATGTTGATGTGATAGCTGTAATTTGTGTAGAATAATTCCAACATCAATGTTTAGCAATAAAATATGATTAATGGGCTGTATCTGAAAGTTGACACTACTTATTATTTAATAAGTAGCAGTAAGTAAATGAATTAGTCGCAGACAAGAAATCTGAGGAGGATTTTAGATTGAGATCTCAATTTAGCATTACATTCTACATTTTTAACCAAGACTGCTTTTTTATCAGCTAAAAAACAAATAAAATTAGACCATTTCTTGTCTTGCCTGATGCCGAAAAACTCATACATGCCTTTTGAGTAAACAAGCTTGAAACTCTTCTAAGTTTAATACCAGTAAAATACAAAAAGACGAATCAAACTGCTTAACACGTCGATTGCAAATGCTGCATTATGTAATGCAATGAATGTGTTAATAGTTTTCTATATTCCCACTGCATATTAGTAGGGAGTATGCATGATGAGCTTTCAGATGCAGCCCGCATAACTGAATTAACTGTCATGCTCCATTTCATTGGCCTGGCATTGTTTGAGGCGGTCTCTCTCTCTGGTCCACAGAAGTTTCCTCTGTGAGTCTAAGCCAAAGAAGATCCACGCGACCAAACTGTCAAGAAAAGACCAAACCACCTCCACATGCGACAGTGAACTCTCTGAAATATCTTCAGGCGGCTCTTGTAATCTGCAGGATGGGTTGAACCAACCATACACAGAACGGGGGGATAACCAACACAATGCTTCAGTTATTTCCAAGCACAATGGCAATGCCAACCCCAAGGCCACAGAACTTGGATTGATCCAGTTTGATGAAAATGCAGTGGCCATTAGGCTGGAGTGTACTGAGCCGGAGCTTAACGCAGACCCTAATGATCTGGCGAGTTTACACGAAACGTCCCAGCAGATGAGAGTCCCCCTGTCCCTGAATGACAGTTTGTTTTTCTACAACCAGCCCGTTGCCATTCTTCATGCCCCAGCATTCTTCCACTTGGAGGAGCAACCGGAGCAGTTGCAGTGGAGCAAGTCGGCCACTCTGCCCCGCGCAGGTGCTTCAAACAACACTCCCACAGAGCCGCTGAGTAAAGACGGTTTCACCCAGACTCTGCTGAAAGGTCCTGCTGTCTCCCAGAACCAGGCAGTAGAAACTGAGGAGCAGCCTGGGGCTCAAGGGGGCTCCCAGGTGCCGCCCTCCTCCAACCTCTCCAGGGGTCACTATGGCCTCCCGGAGTCAATGTCAGTCCCGGGAACATTACATAAAATCGGGGACAAAAGACGCTCCTGCTTGGGCAGTGAGCTCCAGGGAAATTCGGAGCATGCCTTGGCAGAACTTTCCAAAGTCCCTTCACCTCTGCCTCCGCGGGCCTGGTTTGTATCACTGGAGGGCAAACCTGCAGCTGAGATCCATCATGCTGTGGCAGAGCAGCAGAGGAGACGGAGGCCGACAGAGAGTCGAGAAACCAGCTTAGACTCGGGGGTGGATATGAGCGAACTGAACCAGACAGCTGGTCGGAGGGTGGTAACACTGGAGCGCAATGCTACCTTTGTCAAGAGCAGCACTTCCAGCAGTAAACCTGCCCCTCCCCAGTAAAAACAAGTAAAGCTATGTGGCAATGGACCTCCCAATAAACTCCAGTGCACCCAGTTTGTAAATCAGCAGCATCAATTCAACAGTCAAACTTCCATCTATCTAGCTATCTAGCTATTTTTAAAGACAAAATGACTTTTTCACCTTGTTAGCAAATGTCCTTTGTCTTAACTTGCACCTATTTAACAATACATGCAAAAAAATATATATTTTCTCATATTTTATATCAACACTACTTACTCTTCTTTCCTGGAAAGTCATATGTTTTTAGTGGTTACTGCATTGCGTATCAGTAGGTGTACGTAGATATTCCAACCAATAATATCATCACAGGTTTTTTGAACAATCATCTCCTTCCCCTTCCTCCTGTTATATAAAAGCTGCAACTTCACAACTTTCCAAGTGCCATGAGTGCCATGGTAAAATATTCCTTCTCTTCCTCTTCCTCCTTGGCTTCCTGCACTCTGAGGGGTTTGTCCACTGTTGCTGCAGAGACAGGAGTGATGGAGGTGTTGGAGGTGGTGTGTGCTCCTCTACAACAGAACGGAGGCTAGCATCAAGTGTGTCTGAGTCACTTTGCATGCATGCTGTGGTCTAACCCCACCCGCTTCTGAACAGTCCCTCCCCATGTGATCTCTTGGCCCAGTGTGAACATTGTGGTTGGACAATGTGGTTAAAAGCACAGGTCAAACACAGGGGAAGCCGTCAGTCATAAAGCATTCAAATTAAATTGTCATGGACTAACTAAATATGACTGTATGTGTATGCCATTTTAAAAATGTGATCTGATAACTGCTTGTGTCATCTGATAGCTGTTTGTTGTATGCGTTTTATGCATGTATTTTTATTTATGATTGAATTGTGTTTTGTGTTTTTTGAAATGTGTGTACATTTGAATAATTTCATTACATTTTATTGCAAAAAACTGACCTGTGTGATGTCAAAATTTGCTTAGTATCTATGAAACTATGCGATATAGTTGCTACTCCAGCTTGCTTATGATAAACACTCAAAAATGCAAACACATTACACATTTTAAACACGTTATTACATGACATTAATTCTATGCTTTCAACTTACTTGCATGTTTTTAGTTTTTATACGTAAATGGAGCACTCCAGATCAGTGCAGAAACATATGTCAGTTGGAGGATAGTTGGCCCTCGCAGGGATCAAACCCCAAACATTGGCTCTCTAACGTCTCCCAATGTTGAATGATTAACCCTCATGCTTACTCAATGTGTGTTTTTCTGGATATGGGCATTTCAGCTCTTTTTAGTCACTCAGATCCTTTGGCTCAGCTCACCTGGCTCCCAAACGGTGCTTTGTTCAGTAATTGACATTTTTGTCAAAATCAGCCTTGTGTTTGTACACATCCAACACTTAAACTTGCAGTGGAATCTTACTGTACATTTTTATAACTACAAAATACAAATTTTGCATTATGTTTGTTATCAAAAACGTTTTGAACAAACATCACTGCAAAACAGCAAGGCAGCACACCTGCGCTGAAGGTAGGGCATTGTAATATTGTATTAAAATTCAAGTCAACTATAGAACCTTTAAATCAAATAATCATAAAAATAGAACACAGTAGCCTATGCATCAACACATAAAATGCATAGATAAAATACAAAAACTAAAATAACTTTTTGTTCTCATATAAGGCAAGAATGAGAATCTTAGTTGTATAACAAAATTCATTTGCCTAAATAATATTATTACTATTTAATAATTCCTGTATTGAAATAGAATTTTGGTTGCAAACTTCTTATGTTCAATATGTCACATTGATTCCTTTATTAATCCGTTATGACATTATTTTGACATCATGGTACTGTACTACAGTTGTCGGATGAGAACACATAACGTCTTCAGTGCAATTTATTAATTGTTTTGACCACGTAGGCTATATCACCAAAAATAGCTGTCAGTCAGGGCGCGCGCACACACACACACACAGGAGACATTCTTCCATTCTTGCTAGAATTGCCTTTGCTCCCAAACCTAAACATATCGGACGTCATGTAAAAAAAAAAAAAGTAAGAGTGAATGACGGAAACTAAAGAGGAAGCGTCATTACGTCACTGTGTCTTATAGTTTCCTTGGAGTGAATGAGGAAATATCAGAAAGGTGAGGTCGTGGACACCAGCATACCCCCTCAGAGCCGGAAAACTTTTTGTGACTTACAGTTTTGTGTAACTGCGACATATCAAACTGTAAGGTACTGTAAGCTCCTCTCTCTTCTTCTATCACTTTTAAAAGCCTACCGACGAGAAAGATAAAAGTCTTGCAGCAGCATGCGGGACCGGACGTGTTTCGATATGAGCTCTCTCTCGCCAGATGTTTCTTTGTCCAACATGCAGCGGTTATTTATGTGTTATAACATTGATTCAACATGTTGCACGTTAGCATGCGTATATATTACTTATCCATTTTTACTTCTGCACCACACGACACCACATGGAAACGTTCTCATACAAGCAGTTAAGCTCTATTGTAGCTAATGTATCCTATTTAAAGTGATACTCCCTCAGTCGACATGCACACCACCCACCGCCATACCGGACTTTCTTGTAGAGACATGAAACTCAGTAAAAGCTGACGCGCAGGTCTTAAGTGTTGCGAGTCTAAATGAAAGTGAAAGTAACCTACACGTCTTTTAAAAAGCAAATCCAGCCAAATTGTGTTGAACAGTGTGAATGGC
This sequence comes from Beryx splendens, assembly GCA_900312565.1. NCBI lineage: Eukaryota > Metazoa > Chordata > Actinopteri > Beryciformes > Berycidae > Beryx > Beryx splendens. The sequence continues at coordinate 14,453 of OMOV01001916.1, forward strand.
AGGCAGAGAGAAATAAAACCGCAACAATTATCTTTTTTTTCTTTTCTAAACCACATAGTTTTCATGGAAATGCCACTGACTTTCAGCTGTGAAATATGTTGGGCCTGTTCATGCCCAAGGAAAGCTTGGTCCCTGTTAGTGAACTACTGACTCCTAGGTGGAAACCAGCCCCTAATGGATGTACAGTATATTGAATATCAAATGAAATAACAAAAAGAAGATGGTAAAGACAGCATAGGTGAACATGACTAAATCCAAGATGAATTTCTGGAACCATTGAACATCTTTAGATCACCAGAAATCTCCTATTCCCTGCCAGTGTACTACTTTATCTTTATTTTTTTTGTTTCAAGCTTTGGAAGAGTTGTTTATGTACACAAATACTAATTACAGTCCATCTTAGGGTGAGGGTAACAGCAGCATAACATTGAGTGAATGCGAAGTAAAACGCACAATATTCTCTGTTTCATGGCAGACCATGGACACTCTGAAGTCACTGCAGGACAGACTTTGCATGTGGCTGTCAAGCGATCCCGACTACATCCTCGATCAGTGCGGGGATATGTTGACTAGGAATCAATCCCGAAAGGTAGAAGGGCAAAGTCCTGCAGTGGAGCAGATGAGAATGCTTTTGAAGATAATCATTGAAATGGGAGAAGACACCTGCCAGCGCTTCTATGACATTCTGAAGGAGCATCAAGCACATTATCAACAACTGCAACAGTTTTTCACCGATAACGCTCGAGGTAAACAACAGTCTATATCATTCCTGGAAAGTCTACATACCCTCTATATAATTTTCCTGAATGGGCCTTAACAAGCAGTAGGCCTTAGTGGAGGCAGAGGTGCAAGTCTTTACTATATTATGTTTATGAGGAAAAGTGCCATTATTATTAGTTTAATTATTAATTAATGCATTTATTTTTATTGCCTATTTCAGGGTCATGCAGGCCAAAAGTGTTTGCTGATAGTCACGGTGTTGTTACAACCCAAGAAATAAAAGATGCCAAAGCAACATCCTTCTCCATGAGAATCGACGCAAGCAGTAATAGCTCAGAAAGTTGTCCGTCTGGTAAGTACATTATAATTATTTCCCAATTATGATGTAGCGGGGTATGAAATCAATGCATGAAATTGAGTTGTAAAATGGTTTTGTCATCAGTAAAGTGAAGCTTTTTTTTGTTTGTGTATGTCAAATTTGGGTTTGACTAACATGTTTCCATCATTGCAAAGAACACACATAGTATCTGTGTACTTTTACATAGCGTAGCACCATCTAAAGTAAGCATGATCTTTCTCAGAGATTGCTGCTGGACAAGCTCCCCAAGCAGATTACGTTGCACGCACTGGCGGCGTCATATGTGCTGATAAAATATCAGGCATTACGATTGAGGGTCCCATGGACTTCTCTGTGCAAACCTCACACGCATCCGCAGGTAATCTTCTGCTCGCTTTTTCTACACTGTTAACCAGCAGTCTGTCCGATGTGCAGTATGTCCAGTACAGTGTATATATGTGCAGTATATTCATTCATTCACTTATTCATTCATCAAAGCTTCACTTACTAACATTAAAACACCAAACTCGTTCTGGAAATTTCAGCAAAACCTAAGGCAGTGGAGATGATAACTTCCTCTAAGGTAGATGCACGATTTGTAGTGACACACACCAAGGTACGCATTCATTTTTATTTTATTTTTTATTTTACAAAGAAAACTTATGAGTACTGCTCTCTTTTATAGGGCCCGTCTGCCAAAACCATCCAAAATCACAAGATGGAACTCATTGAGTGTCTGAGAGCAGAGCCCAACCACATTGTGCAGCTTGCGGACAGCAAAAGCATCATCAGAGATGATCAGTATCAACGACTGATGAATATCCTACAGCCAGAGGACAAAGCTATCTACCTTATGGATAGATTGATTGATAACGGTGAAGAATCTTGCTCTAAGTTTCTTGAACTTCTTAAAGACGCTGAGATTCGCAACACTTATCCAAAACTGAAAAAAATGGATCTATCCATCTAAAATGGTAAATTATTTGAATGTTTTAATAAGTAATCTTTTGTAACATTAGCCATGTGTATAAGTTGTAAGAAATAACTTCACATCCCTCGTCTTCCTCTACAGGTAGAGAGTAAATCCAGTGTCTTCACAGCTGCCTCTCTCATCATTATTATTGGGAACAAGAGCACAATCTGCCGGATGAGACAGCTGATATCATTTTCATTCTCTGATTTTTTTTTTCTTAACTTGTATCATTCGAGGAAGTTGTCTTTTGGTGCTATCGGGCTTATTGTTTGTTCTACTGTTGTGTTTTACTTCTTAAATCTCAGGACAGTAGAGTAGTTGTGCACACATCCAACCTATTTTAGGCCAGGTGCAGGATCAATTTCCTAACTTCCAATTATGCCCTCGTTTTTGTACTATTCTAGCATTTGGCATTGTTTATGGATTATTATTAGCATTGTCTGCATTATATAATTACTTGCATTAATATTGTATATGCTCATGTATTTGTACCGTGCAATTTCTTAAAAAATGACTAATGAGTTACAATTGGTTGAGCCTAATTGGTTGACGAAGTTGTCGGTGTGATGTCACTGGCTCACCTTCTATATATACCTTGCCATCTGCCATTTGAATGATTTGCCTGATGAAGACCCTGGTGGGTCGAAACGTAAACCAATAAAATATATCGGGAGCTTTAATCCAGTGTGCGGATTTTCCTACCTTCTTCAAGATTGACTTCTTAAATCTACCTGTGTATGACATGTGAATTAGGTGAATGGATGAAAGAGTGATTTGTGGGTTTTTATAAGAAAATTATCTTTTTTTTTTTTATAGAAGTGTTATCAGTTAAAAAAAAAAGAAGGTAGCAGCTCTATAGAAACATCACAAGTAGTTTTTAGATAAGAGGTTCAAGGACTCAGTTTTCTGGCTTTGAGAGAGAATTGTACTGACTGGATTGTCTTCAACCATACGAGTAACATATATATGAATTGTGAAGCAGAGTTAATGCTACTGTACATCACCTACCACATGTCCAACCACTAGAGGTCACAATTGTTTAAGTTTTGTTTCCAATTTTTGGGTTGGTCATAGTTGTGAAATTTGCATTGAATTATTCAATGGCGTATTCTTGATACTCATTCTATATATATCATGTAATGTAAATCAGAATTACATTTACCACTTTCAGGGACTATTGTTTTCGTAATCTTTCTTTGGTGATAGAAACTTTTGAATGTTGCAATAGAAATAAATTTGCATAAATACATTTACATTTGGTCATTTAGAGAAACAGCTTTCACTTTTCTCAAGCAAATGTTGTGAACTTGATATTAGGATTAGGAAATATCTGCCAGTCTGTCTGCCCCCTCT